>PVIC010018072.1:0-32084 GCA_004025085.1 Thryonomys swinderianus
TTTCCACGGGAAGCCACGGCCGGAACCACGGCACGCCCCAGCCCGGGGCCGTGGATCTGACTCCCACAGGGGCGTGGTGCCTTCTACGATGCCACACGAGACAGTAACTCTGCCCTGCGTGCTACGCCAGGAACCGCAAAATGACAATCCCCGAACAGACAAACAGAATCTCATCCTTCGCCTTTCGCCTCTTTAGGTCAACGGCAGTCGGGCTGGAGCTCTCGCTTGAACCTGGCACTGAACAGTGGCAAAACGGGCGCATTTCCTTCCCTCATCTGCTTCTCATACTAACGATGCCTCCACCTGCTCTACACTGGTCCAGAGGTATACGAGAATGAACCAGGCTGAATCTCTGGCATCCTGGTTCTGTCCGGATTTACAAATATCCTTTTTTTTTTTTTTTAACAAATATTAAATACTCGTAAGTGCTTCACAGGAAATTTCAACTTTAATCATTTTCTATTCAAATTTTTCAGTTTAACTCGTATTATATAAATTTTGACTTCTTCTTTCATGTTTCCTTTATATTCCTTTGTGACTTTTTTAAAATTTTCAACATTTTTCCTTGATATTATTTTCAGTTGTATGTTTTATAAGGTACATCTATATGCTTTCTGGTGCATACTGACCTTATATTCTCAGTGGGAATGTATTCTCTTTACACTTACTCTGGATTATTGAAATTCAATTTTACATTTATTTGTGCTGTGATTACTTTTGTTTGGTTGCTTTTTTTTAACATTAAAATATTTCTCTGTCGGGAGGCAGAGACAGGAGGGTTGCTGAGTTCGAGGTTTGCCTGGGCACCATAGTGAGCTCAGAGCCAGCCTGAACTACAAAACAAGACCCTGTCTCAAAAAAAAAAAAAAAAAAAGAAGAAGAAGAAAATATTTCTCTGAGGTCACCATGGTTTCTGACACATTTTCAGCAAGTAAAACACAATCAAAGGTTACTTTTGATATCGCTCTTGACCTTCACACGATCAAGTGCTGACCTTGTCTTGTGGACGTAGCTATCTCAGTTCCTTCCTGACTTCTCTGGATCCTTCTTGAAATTTTCCTTCAGCTCTTCAGTTGCTAAAGACTCAGTGTGCTCCACTGAAGACAGTATTTGTCTCTGTGAGCTAAGAGGCTGGAATACAAGAGTCACGATTGTGACTTTGGTCTGTAGTTATGTGTGTCCTACAATCTGTCAATCTAATGGATGGAATCTAATCTAAGGAATGTTTTAGGCTTCTCCTTGTTTCTCAGTCAAGAGTAAACTGCCAAGATTTCATTTCAAATACAATGGATCAACCCAAAGAACTTACAAAATACCTCCAAGAAACCTATTCACTCTTTCCTACCATCCAATGGAGGAATAATAAATACACAAAACTGACTGGCTTTAACCAATATGGCTGAAAATCAACAGAAAACAGAGCCTGTGATGAGACTGCCCATAACCACTCTAGGTTCTATTTCTATTCCTGCTTATATTTATCTTTACATTTTGCTCTGAATGACTATTTTCTAGGTGATCTTCCCCATTTCTAGGTGATCTTAGGCATCTTATGCCAGACAGGATGAAATGGTGAATCCTGCTATTTTGTCTCCTTTCTGACTTGTAAAGCATAATGATTTATCACTTTGCGGTAGTAAAGAGCTTTCAGTTAGTGTTATCCTGTATCATTTCTGCTTCGATTAACTTCAAACTATAATTGTAGCCATGCTCCCCAGGGCCCCTCACTCACCTGAACTTCAGCTCTTCCCCGCGGCTTGTTCTGGGTCTGTTCATACCATCTGTGCATCACGAACGTATCTCTTAGTCTATCCCCATGGGTCGGTGCTTTCTCTAAGGAATGGGATGTTCTTCTTTCTTATTCTTGCCTACATTTTCCTTCCTTTAAGTCAGGATGGATTCCAGAGAACTTCAAAACCGTCTCTCGAACCTCTTACGGCTCAGTCCCAACACATTCAGGAAAGGAAGTGGACCGTTTGCTCTTCTAAGTGAAGTGTTGTCAAGTAAACGGTGGTGACTGTGACCCTTGGAGGATGGAGCCATTACGGAGATGGTATCTAGTCACAGAGTCACAACCGTGCTGGTATTTTGCCTCAAAGGTGTTGATACTACTAGAAGTAGGAAATGGCTACAACTGCCTATAGTGGGCTATAGTGATGCTGGAAGGTTCTGTTGTGGTCACGCTGTGCTTCGGTTAGAGTGACCTATTCATTGTTTTGGAAAAGCTGTCCTGCCACGGGACCCACACGGTAACCCTATTCCTTCTTCCTAATTATGATACCATTAGTGGCTAGTGGTTGGGATACTCTGCAGCACCTCATTAAAAATAAATTCCCTTCTTTATGGCTGAGTAGAATATTACTCAGCCATAAAGAATGATAAATTAGAGACATTTAGAGCTAAATGGACACACCTTGAGGCCATACTCATTAAGTGAAATAAATAGAACACGCGTGTGTAAAGACCATATCGTTTCTCTAGTGTGAAAAACTGAAAGTGTAAATGAAGCACAGAATACATGATAGCTTTTGTGAAATAGGATGAAAATCTTCAAAAGAAAATGGTAAGAGGGGGGCAGAGCTAAGGAAAAAAACAACATTTGATGGTAAAAATGGAAAACAAAGCTTATTTATATGGGGGGGTCATAAGGAGAGCGAGGGAATGAGAAAAATGAGAATCAAGATACTTAATGTTGTGGTATAAATTCTCAGTGATAAATGTGATCATAATGTATACCCAGTTTGCATCAACAAATTCGATATAGGAAAAACAGTTTCCTACCTAACCACTTTGTTATTGCCAAAGAAGGGACAACACTCTCTTAGATTTTTGGGGAGAGCCCAAAAAGTATATTATGGTCTGTAATAAAATGATATTCATAAAATATAAATCCATTTTTTCAGCTATAGCAAAAATATGACAATACTGCCATGTCTGATTATGAGAGCTAAATAAGAAAACATCATTTTTTAAAATAGTAGCATTACACAGAATAACATTTAAGAGTACTTTTTTCAAGTTTTTTTTGTTTGTTTGTTTCAGTAGCAGGTATCTGATTCACAATATTGTACTTGCAAGGCAGGCAGCAGTGCTATCAAGCTAAATTCCTGGTTCCTCTTTTTCTTCCACTCTGTGGGCCAATGTAGTAGACACTAATATTTCAGTTTAAAAATCTCACTTATCTAGAAAAGTCAGAGCTAGGTGTTTTTTTATTTGAATTTTTATTGGTGCATTATATATACACATCATGATGACACACAATATTGAGAATTTGTACCAGCATATGACACAATTTAATTCTCATTTTTCCCATTCCCCCACCCATTCCATGACCCCCTTCCCCTATATGCATAAGCTTTGTTTCCCCTTTTTTATTACCATCATATTTTTCTTCCCCTTGTCACTTTTAGCCCTACACCCCATTTCCCTTGAACATTTTCTATTTCACAATATCTACCATATATTCTAGAGCTCATTTACATCATCAGAGTGCTGGGCTTTGAGAAGCAGAGAAGTAGGTGAACAAATTCACAAACTGTACTGGATTTAAAAAACAGAACGTCTAGATGTGGTGGCTCACGCCTGTCATCTCAGCACTTGGGAGGCAGAGGCAGGAGGATTGCTGAGTTCTGGTCTTGCCTGAGCTACGTAGTGAGCTCAGGGCCAGCTTGAACTATAAAGCAAGTGCCTGTCTCAAAAAAAAAAAAAAGAAAGAAAGAAAGAAAGAAAGAAAGAAAGAAAGAAAGAAAGAAAGAAAGAAAGAAAGAAAGAAAGAAAGAAAGAAAGAAAGAAGTCAACTGGCTGGTTAGGATATTTGTCCAGACACCACAATAGTGGTTCCATAACAACAGTCCTCACACTAATAATTTTATGGTTTATTTTCTGAACCCTCAAAGAGGAGCAATTTCTATAGCCCTTCATTTTAATGATACTTGACACGATTACGTGGAGAGGACAAAATACTGACCACAAAAAGCAAAGATGCAGCAAAGAGTGCTCAGGGTGGAGAGTCAGGCATCCCAGAAATAGAGCATTTCCCTCCGGTGCGGGGTTATAATGACACATTCTGAGAGAAAACTAAAGCAAGATGGCTTTAACATAATCCATTAAAAACATAGTATGGAAGGTGAACTTGTGACAGCTGCAAATCCAAGAACAAAACTATTTCTTCAAATAGAAAAGGACTCAAACACACTTGGCTCCCTCCTCCAACAGCTTCCCAACCCCGAGGCTAGAGTTATCTTTCAATGGAGAAAAGACATATGTCATTTTTTTCATTCTTTTGCCACTTATTCGACAGATAATATTCTTAGGAAAAAATGTAATATTTCTTCTCTTTCTTTCATGTTTGATTTCTTTTAAAACAGGATCTTACTATGTAGCTCTGTCCTTGAGCTGACGGTGTAGGCCAGGGTGGACTCCAACTCCTGTAGATCCTCCTGCCTCAGCCTCCAGAGTGCTGGGATTCTATTTGCTTTGCCACACCCAGTTTAAAAACATTTCTTAAAATGTCCAAAAGATGTAAGAGTGGACTCACTTATGAGCCCTAGTATCATTTTATACCATCCTCCTCCTTTCCGGTTCTACCTCAGCCACCTCAACTTTTTTCATTTTCCTTGAAATTTTCTGTTCTTTTCACCCAATATGAAATCATCACGTGTGGAGGGAAAACATGAGATGCCTAAAAGTCATTAAAATCTGAAGGTAAAAACACTGAAGAAAATCGACTCTGAAGAAAAAGAAATCAATCCCTCATCATAACAGCTAACATTTTCCACTATTTTCTTACTGAGGAAGAAATAAAATATGTCTCTCCAATCATATGCCATTTAGATTTGATAATTGAATATAACTATAACCAAGTTAATTCTCATTTTCCAATAAAGGTTCTGATAGTCTAAACATACTGTGGTTTCTACAACACATGTAGTAAAACTTGTAGATAGCACCTGGAATTTGTAGCACTATCTTCTTAATGAAAAATAACAGTGAAGTTTTTGTTTCCAAAGGACAGAAAAATGATACAAACTCTCTTCTTATGGGATGTAGTGTTGACAACCAGGAATCCTGTACAGAGGGCCTGAGTCCGTGTTTGATGGACAGGACCCTATTTTACCTGAAAGTCGTGACAGAGTCAGCAGAATGTATCTCCATCCACAGTACCTTTCAGAGATATGATGGCTCCACCACGTGGACTGGCTTCCAGGATGAATACACATGTATCAGTCACTTATACCTAGACCTTGAGGACAAGTATGTTAGCCCTTTAAAGAGGTTGAAGACATTAGTCTGGTGACTTTCTGTCGCTTCTTGCCACCATTGAAGCAAATTCATGTGTGCTTTCATGTTATAACCCTTCTTCACTAGGTTCAACCCTTGAGAACCAATCCTCTGACCAGTCACCTAGAGATGCTCCCTAATATTCTGTATTATTTCCTAAGGGATTTTTCAGAGCTCATAAAATTGCCAGGATTAAATCAGTATCTGATCCACTAGGAAAAGTGTGTCTCAGAGAAATGAGCGGTCATGGAATACTAAATGCTAGCTCGAGAAGCTGCTAAACATATTATTATCTTCTAGTTAAATTGATAAAGGCCCAGATTTACTGCCCTCAAATATGGTCTGGAAGAGAATGTCCAAACCTGTCCTTATCCCCTTCGAACAGTACTGAAACACAAATTCCTATGAAAATCACATAGACTTGGGCTGCAGGGGGCCAGACAACACTCTTCCTGAACCTCATTCTAGACCAGTTGGCTGATTACTGAGTCCATAGACCCAAGGCCCTGTTCTTAAGATGTGTTCTGGTGGCCCTGACATTGGTCTTTGGAAAAAAAATCACAAGTCGTCCTGTCCACTGTGCGCTGAGTCTAAGGTCAGCCTCTGATGCAGCCTTGTGAACTTCCTTAGGTTTCTTATGTATCTCACCGTCCCCGTGTCCTGCTTGGGGTTCTTAGATATCTGCATGGCTGAATCTAGGATCCTGAACCTCACTTCTTTGAGAAGGACGTCAAGGGAATATAACAGGTAGGTTCTTAACTGTCTTGCCCCAATGGATTTTAAAGGTGAGAAGAAGTAGACACCATGAGGGTTTACTTAGCTTGACCAAGAGACAACAGCATTGAGAATTATTCCCCGCAGCTGCTCTGACATTTTCCTGTATCAGCACGCTCAATGATAGAAATCAATTTATATTTACACAATCATGACTTTAGATGTTAATATTAAAAGGTTACATACAGCTTCCGTGTCCCTTCCAACTCGCTCCACATACCCACAGAATATGGTTTCCATCTTACTCACCAAGACAGAAAAATAGTTAAAACCCATAATAAACCTAACATAAATTTTGCTACTTAAAATAATAAAATGAGTGTGGTTAAGCCACAGGCTCCTTCTCAAGTTTTTAATATTTTAATTTAATTTCTCTGAATAAGAATTTTCTCTCGGAGAGTAATTTCCGATCACTCTGATTCTTATGAAAGTATTTTGACAGAAAATCAGAACCCTTCAGAGGTAAGGATTGATACTGAGATTATGCAGACAAACACATAAACAATCCTTGACTTGGCGATGAGAAGCTTATGATAAAAACCACAGCAAGTTGATGCTTCATTGATTTTTACACAAGAAGAAACTGAGTGTCCGTAATAGAGTTGTGAGACATTAATCTTACTCTTCTTCATCAAGATGTTTGATTCCCGCGTTTTCACTTACAACATACCAGATGACAAGCCAGAAAGGATTTTTTGATGGCATCGGGTGAACTATAAAGCTTATTTATTAGAATGGGTGTCTTAATGCAGCATTTACATAAAATTCGGGATAGCTGATTGTTCCTACTGGGGTAAAAATGTCACCTCAGTGTGACAGGGCACTCATTTTAATGTAGAAAATCTGATTATTGTGTTTGTTAAAAAGCATATATAAGTGGGTGTTCTTTGCGGGAACACGTGAGCTGAAATGGCACAGTGGCTGTGTAGATTTTTCCCGGGAGACCCAGACAGAGAGCCTCAAGGTGGTCTTAGCGCCTTCATCACGCTGTGAGCGAGTCTCTGTGGCACAGACAAACGCTTCCTGTCCCCAGCCCGGGCCCGCGTCTCCGCCAGCACCCATCCCCTGTCCTGGGAGGATCCAGGATCTTGTTAATTTTCTAGGGAGAGAAACATTTCACAAACTAGATGGATTAAAGGAATATTTACTTGAAACACAGAGTAACCTGTGAAATCACAAACGTGTAGAAACATCAAGCCACGGGAAAATGACAACAAATGACAGGAAATGGTGAACTGTCTCTCTGCATGGCTGCCTTTGTGTATCTTAGCTGTCTGTTCAGCCTGGGACAGGGAGCACGCAGAGCGGAGAGCCCGAAAATCCACCCTGAAGGAGGAGAGAAGCCCCGCGTGGAAAAGATGCTGGTGTGACAAACACTGTTAACCATCTTGCTGTGTATCCCAGACGGTATCGTAAGAAGGTTAGAAAACAAAATGGGCCACTGTTTGTCCTGTACTTGTTCAATTCCACCCCTGTAACTCCATTCAGTAAAATCAAAATCCTTCCCCTCCAAGTAACTGAAACCGACTCAGGTATTTCCTATCACCTATACTACTCTGCCTTTGAAGAATGTTGTTTCTAATATCCTGGTAACAACAGAGAATTACTTGCAAGTAACTATTACAAATTCCTCAGCACAAATTTAAATCACATGAAATTGAATGAGGTGAAACATTTGCATTTTATTTTAAAGGATCAGGTACCTAAGATGAATGGCTCAAGAGAGCAACGTTTGCAGGCCAAGAGCTCAGCAGCAGCACAGAGACACGGAGTCTCCTTCTTTGGGCCTTGGAAAGGGCTTGGGTCAGAGAAAGAAACTTTTCAGGTCCTGCAGCAAAGGTGTGGTATCCTGGAAAGCAGGCCGGTGGCCCAGGCCCTCTACAACCCATCTTTGGTAATTTTGACGTCTTTCCCAGGTCATCTGCCTTCCCTGTTTTCCAGTAACAAGAGAATTATCACTTTAATTAGTTATTATTTTACAAAAGAATAGAATTCATTAGCATATGAAAAGATTACATTTAATGTACCCAGGCCCATAAGAAATAAAAGATAACATTTTTATTATCTATTAGCGACACTAAATTTGGAAGAAAAGAGTATCTACCTGTGGTTTTAAACTTTTATTTCTCTATTCTTATATCACTTTCTTTACTATTCTCTTTATTCATAGCCTTTTTATTCATGCTTACAAAATGAACTAAATATTCAAAAGATGATATTTGATGAATAAGAAATGCATTATACATTTTGTGTGAATCTTTTTTGTATTTAATCATTATTAAAATTTAAAATTGTAAATAATTATTTAAACATCATTATTTTTAGAACATTATAAATGTCTGTGGTTTTCTGGTTATTGAACCATAGGGACATCAGTTTCAAAGAGGTGGCCGAAGACATTCGTACTATGTCTAAGTGTTCAAATTCAATTTCAAATTCAAAAGCAATTCTCCCAAGAAAGCTGAGAAAGCCTTTTTCTCTCCAGAAGAAAAGTCAAATCTAATAGTTGGAACTTGAAAGGAAGGTAAATTAGTTTTAGTTTTAGTTAGAGAATTAACATAGATACAGGTTTAAAAGCACGTTTCTTCTCAGATGGCCCAGGCCATGACGCCTGACAGAAACTATGAAAAACCAACTGAATAAAACAAAAAAACACACATTTCAAAGAGATGATGAAATTTACATGACTGAGCAACAACCCATCTCATGGGAAATTCTACTTTATTTGTTCTAGATGACATTTTGTTCATATTCACAAAATTATAGGATTTTTTATAACAGAAATGCAGCGTCTATGTGCTGAGCAAGGTGATTTTACTGACAATGCCAACAGTTACCATACTGTAATTTTCCTGTGTTCAGTGACATAGAAAAACATATGGATTTTCTGGTGCATAAAGGTTTTCTTTATTTTTATGCACATCTGCCAATAGTCAGAATTTTCTCACATATTTTAAAAATCCATAGTCACAATTCAGCCAACATTCCAAGAGGGTTTTCTGTTAACTTTATACACCAAAACAAAGAACTGTTAAAACATGATACAATCTTTTTATGCAGCCCCTCACAAGCACAATAATTTTTTTCCATTGGTCATTATGAATAATTTCCATCTTGTTTTTAATTATTTGAATATTTTATGAAAATCATGACATCACCATCTACTTTATCATACACCATTTTTTTTCCTAGCAATTAATAGTAGTTCCAAGTGGCTTGGTAGTAAATATTATGTCTGGTAGTTTAATTACTTTTAATTCCTTTCTATGAAGGTGATATTTTCTTCACAAACTATTTATATATACTGGAGGTATGTGTTATTCTGGTTGCAAGAAATGAGCAAAAGAAGGAACTAAAATGTAATTTGTGACAATGGCGCATATTGATATACAGCATCACAGTATTTTCCAAAGAAATGTAAGATTCTGTTACTCTACAACACCAAGAAGCAATAAAGCTCCTATCAAGAGCAACCACACAGTAGGACAATTACTGTTTCTGGGCTACACCGAAGTCAGAAGATGAACCCCTCAGTCCTTCGCGGCATTGTGGAATCTCGCATGAGCTCCATTTAAACTCACCTTCACCTTTTCTTCAACTACAACAGATCCTTGGTTTTCTGCTTGTATAAGTTGGCTTTTGTGAAACCTCACTCACTAACGGAGAGGGGAGATAGGAGGAATATCATGGAGCCCTGCTCCCCACAAAGACGGCCGCCTCCCGCTGCCACGAGCGGTCTCCATGCTGTTCCCACCGAGTCAGGGCGGCTTCTGACAGCCCGGGATCAGCCTGTTATTGGCACGGTGCAAACAGGAAGTGAAGCCTTGTGACACGTGTGGACATGACACATCCAGGACATACAGCTTTGCTTATCACGTAGTTTTTCAGGAACTAGTACTGTAAGAAGATGAGGTTTGAATAGGTTTTTAATGTTCCAGACAAATAAATAAGGTGTGAGATACATGATCGGTTAATTAGCTTGACTGAATTTTCCCACAATGTTTATACAGATTGAAACATCCCACTGTATATCATCAATAGACACAATTATTTGTCAGATAAAAACAAACTAAAAAATACAATAAATACCAGTTGTATAATTTAGAGAAGATAACTAAATACCTGCCAGCCCCTACACTTCTTCATCATGGCCTGGCCACTTCAAACAAGGCTCAGTATACCTGCAGTACTGGTGTTAGCTACTGATGTCATTATAATATATTTTAATTTTAATTTTTGCTTGTTAGGGACGTTCATCCTAGTCCATAAAGGGACCCCAGCCCTCTTCCCAGAAGCAGCCATCAAGATCACTTTGCCTGTTTATATCTGTATTAAAAACTAATACACAAATGCATTACTGACAGAACACACCTTTGGGATAAACACAGCTCACATTTCATAATTTGGAGGTCTCTGGCTATTGGCTTAGCCTTGGAACACCACGAGTGTTGATACACTTTGTGCCTTGACCTACATCACATCGCTCTCTTAAAACAAGGAACAGTTTCCTGCCCTTTTAAAAGGAAGAAATGAAAAGAACTAAATGCAGGGTGAAAACAGAGAGGCATTACATATCCTTTCATGTCTCTAGCTATTATTCTGTCTCATAGATCTTATAAATTGTTTTGTGTACCAAAGAATTTCCCTGAAAGTTCTTTGAAATGTTTTCCTATGCCAGCAAAAGCCTGGCAAAAGACCACTGCATTTCATCAAGAATTCCAGCTATCCACTCCACATTATTTCTTATTAATAACAGTGCAGATAAAGCAGTGCGTCTTGAACTTTAATGTGCACATGAATCACCTGGACCTTGTTAAAAAGCAGAATTCCATTAAGTAATTTGGTGATGGGACTTGTGATTCCACATTCCTAACACATTCTCAGAAGATGTTGATGCTCTGGCCCAAGGATCATAATTTGAGTCTTGTTTTGTGTATGTCCTTCTTAACAGAGTTGATATAATTGTTCAATATAAGGCATTTTGTAGCATGCATTCAAAAATAATTAGAAAATCAAGAAATTGAAAAAGTTGCATTTAGCTTCCCTAGGGAATCAGTAGCAGCACTTTACTTAACAGTTTTAGACAAAAGCCCCAATATCATAGTTCAGCTCGCTCAGTTCTGATTTATTAATTTCATGCATGCTAGAACTTTGGTTATATATTTTTTAAAAGATATTTCTACTTCGATGTTCCTAAGAGAAATTGTTTCAATTCTTACCTGTGTAAGAATAATCATAAAAATATCCCTCAGATGTCATGTGTACACACGCACACACACACACACACACATACACACACACACCTTTTAGTGGAAGAAATAAGAAAAGTGTCCATAAAACTTTGAAACCACTTGAAATATCTTAACTTTAGAAAGTCAAAAAATAATACAATAGGATGTAGAAGTTAAAATAGGACAGTATTTTTTCAATGTCTAATAGTATTAGTTTCCACTATGAGTTATTACAACCTAAAATAAAATTCATCCCAAAAACTATGAAACTAAAAAAACAACGGGAATGTGATATGCACACATGCCAGTTCCACACAAGGAAAATGTGCACAAAGAAAGGGGAAAGAAGAGGAAGCTAAAGAAAACTCACAAGTGAAAATGGAATGTAAGAGGGAACTAAACTCTGCAGTGCATGTAGATTCTCAGCAATAACAATAAGATTAGCATGTTTTTGTTTCATGGCCATTTAGAGACATTCATAAAATTGAAATTAGGGGACAGTATATGAGGGCTAAACACAGGAAAGTAGCTACCACTTTATATGGCAATTAACAAATTTATTGGAATTTATATATGAAAGAATTTAGAATAATTTTTTTTAAAAAAATAAATATAAATGAGATCTTATAAACTCCCCAGGGAAAGTGAGGATGTTTTCACCGTGACGTTTTCATGAGCCTTCCTTCCCACTGGATGGCACTCAGCTTCAGCATTCACTGTATTTTTGATCACCCCTCACACAGACTCACAAAAGACAACATCAAGACAGTGGCATGAACTATGCGATAGGTATGTTTACAGTGAAGCAGAGTACTCTGCGGGGGATTAAGAGCAACATGGTTTGCCTTGTAATAACAGATTTTAATTTAACTACTTATCATATATTGTGATGACATTGTGCATGTGCCTGTGCTACCACAAGCTATCCAGAAGAACCAGAAGAATTTTTAAGGCTTCACTACCCTTCTCCTATATAGTTCAACCCTGAGCTGAGCTTGGAGCTTTGCTGTCCTGTGGACTTGGACATGTGTCTCCCTGGACGCATTGTATGTCTTCATACTGCATAAACGAGGCTCAAGTTTGCTTTCTTAAATTTATAAACTATCTAAATTCCTCCAGTTTTGAATTCACGATACAGTATGAACCACAGCAATCACCGTAAGAGAGTAGAGGGACAAAGAATGTGGGTAAAATCTATACCAATATGTTCGTAGTTTCACACTTTCTTGCTGTATTTTTACATTATGATTTCCTTTTTTGTACATTAATGAATATAACTAGCAGCTGATAAATATTCTATTTGATCAAAAAATATTAAGACAAATATGTATACATATATTACTTTATTTCAATACATACCTATATATTATATATATTATATATAATGACCACAAAGGTAAATAATGGAAGAAAATTTGGCCTCAAAATATATTATTGCTCCTCCCCTTTTTGCTTTTTTACTTGTTTTATAAATGCTAGGAAGTTTAAAATAACTAACACCATCCCTACTTGATAATACTGGGTTTTCTCTTAATGGGAAATGGCAGTCAAAAAATTCAGCCTATCACTGTTTAACAAGGCATGAGTGCATCAGCAGACTACAGGCATCACTTCTGCTTAGTTCCCAGTTTCATACTGATAATGAAATAATTATTGATTATCTAGAATAAATAGCATACACTGGGGTTTAGTGCAGTGGCACTGTGCCTCCCTGACAAGCACAAGGTGGAGAGTTTGAGACCTGGCACCACAAAAAAAAAAAAAAAAAGTTAAGGCACTCGAAGAAATAACACAATTGCCAGTCAGAAGCACTTCAAAGTTACAGTGCAGTAGAAGCGAAGGATTTAGAGTTTATTCATATGGTTGCTATTAACAATGTAAACAAGAATGTTGGCTGTTTTCCTAGCTGGCACTAGTACTGCTTCTTCCTTTTTCACTGTGATTCATTAGCTTTATCTTTTACCAAAACTTATACAGTGAAGAAAATTCCAAAGGAAAAATGCAGTCATCTGCTCTTTAGCCATTTGAAATAAAATCAGCCCAGTTTCTTACATTTAGCAGCATGTATTAAGCTTCAAGATGTTTCATGGGCCCTAAGAAAACCCGGAAGAGGCCCAGGTGGCCTGACCATGAGAAGCTGTGACCAGCCAAAGTCCAGTGAGCAGATACGAATCCCCAGGGCATCAGAACTACAGGCCAAGAGCTGAGCGGCTGGGTGTGGACACCCGGGGGAAGCATGGCTCCTCCAACCCGTGCAGCTGCCCTAACGGCCTCTGCCACATCGCTCTGGTGCCTGAGAAGGGCCATCAGCAAGGGCCACACTGTACAGCGTCGAATTGCTCTGCAAGCCTGGCTGTGACCTCACCTTTCCTCGTCAAATGCTCCAGCCAAATGAAGTCTCCATTTCAAATGGTTCAGACTGTTTAAAAAACAATAATCATTTCATTTCAATGACAAGTAGAGCGAAACAATAGCCATCAAATGCCTTATGTTCTCTGGAAGCTGCAAAATCTTAAACAGAGACTAATACAATTTTTTAAAAATACATAACCTGGCATCTTTTTCTCATGAACCGGTAAGGATGTACCTGTGGGTGACCGTCTGGGGGAAGCCTCCCACTCAGGCTTTGGAGCTTTAATAAAACAACTTCCATGCATTCACTATTCTATGGTAGTATTTATTGTGAGTTACAGGAAGTAAACTGCCCTTGTCCAAATAAATAAAGCAAGTACATCTCAGGATCCCTTATTCCCGATTTTATAATGTTGCTTTTTAATGTTCATCACTACTCATTTGCACAGTTTAGGCCTCTCTCGGGGATGCTCAAGTCATTAGTGTGAATTAGTAGAGTATTAACTATGAAATGACAGATACTTCCAAGGAGTTTAAAAGAAATGCACTCATTGGCGCAGATTAATGGGGAGTAATTTATCTCTTTCTACATTTACAGCTCCCACAATGAAAGCAGATGGGCCACAAATATGCTTTTCCTACGTGGTCATTTTTAGTGGCAAATCTGCTAACCCAGCAACATTCTAGGGCCACGTGGCCGACACAAACTCCCAGAGAAAGCAGCATCTGAAGTAGAGAGAACCCTGAACCGCGAGCCATGGAACAAAGTCTGCTTTCCTCTTCCGGAACTGTCAGACTGGCATCAGTCGTCGGGGGCCGCCTTCCTCTGCCCTGGTGAGTGGCTCTGGGGCATTCTCCCTCTACTCCTGGAAACCGACCAAGGATCAGAAGGCCGACAGATCACTGTGCGGTTTACCTAGCTCCTCCCTATGCGGATTCTTTCACTTCACACCTCCACAGGAGAAAATAACCCCACTTCACACGCAGGAGAGCTGTGGCCTCTGAAAAGTTAAGTTACCCAAGACCGTTCTGCCGGGAAGCGTCCGCATCTGATTATCTTCTACGTCTTCACAGGCTCAGTGTCAGATAAGGGACCATCACACCTCACTGGCTACAGAGGTTTTGCAGGACAGAGAGGCCCGGGCGGGGTGGGGGAGGCGCCAGTCCAGCTCGCTGCTGCGTACTCCTGTGTGGCACATTCTCCTCTCCAAAGAAATCTATCTCTTGGCCCGTTTTCTAGGACTTCTAAGGTCAACCTGAGTTAGTGTTTTTCTACTTTTGCTAACTCTTTGCAGAGAGCACTGACCGTCAACTCTCCTTGAAGCAGACGCCATGCTCTCCCCCACCCCCCAAAAAAGCTTATTTAACCATTAAAAATGCAAAGTCCTCATGTGCTCCTTATTCACTTTAGCTGGAACTACAGTATTTGGAATTATGTGACATAACTTAGAAAATGGGGAAGCTGTACTTTTGTGTCATTGGTTACATGCTAAGCTATTGCTCTTAGTTTAAATAAGAAAACGTAAAGTCAAGGGAGACCTTTAAATTAAATCTGAGCATCAAGCATCAACTACAAGCATGATAACTTTACTTGTGTTATTATTAACTCAGAGAAAATAGCCTGGTCCTTCTTTTAGGAGTCTTTATCTCATCTTTAACTTAACTGAATCCCACTTTTGTGCCCAAAGAACTGATCGCACTGCATAGGTTCCAGGTATATGTCCCTCGTTTGTGAGTTTCCTAGATGATTTCAACAAATTTCATCAATTCTTATCCCTCAGGAATCCAGTGTATCAGATTTCTTTCCAAACAATTTCTGGCAAGTGATGCTTGATCATTTTACATGGTTATTCTTCCTTTTACTTTCTTAGTCATTGATGTCAAGGGCATTTGTTTCATCCCTTCATTAACTTATTCTTTTTTATCTTAATTGAATTATTTATTGGTATATTTTATATATAGCTCACAATCACACTTAACATTGGAGAATTTGTACCAGTATATGATACGAGTTCATTCTCATTTTTGCTCATATCCCTACCCACCCTACCCCCACCCCTTATATACATGCTATTTCTTTTTCTTCCCAAATCACATTTATTCTTTCCCCTCATTATGTTCCACTACCACATGCCCTTCCAATATTTCCTGTTTACAAAATCTATCATACATTCTAGAACTCAAGGGTAGGGTCTGGAGTGAATACATAAATGAGATAAAACTGGGGGGGGCTGTGATACTGATATACCCAAATCAGATGGTAAAGAATTAACCCCACAGTTATCTTGCTTGGTGTTGTGAGACCAAAGCCCACATGCCAGCGTCAGAGTAACTCATACCCAAATTCCTTTGCCACAACCTTCTGTCTAAAAGGATAATGTTCTATTTACAGCTATATGTTTTGTCTATTCTGTTCCTAATTTTAGAATGCTTTGTCTTGTTCTTCATAAGCTGTGTTTACATTAATTTCCATAGAAACTGCCCATAGCATACATTTATCCAACTGACTGCCAATGCAAGTCAGTGCCTGGGACTGAACAGGGCTTTTGTTGGTCATCCCGGTACCTGTTTTCTCTGTCTTACTTCTGTCTTTCAGTGTACTTTTTCAGGTTTGTGTCAGATACTGGACAGATGGATGCCAGACCCTAACTTCAGGAGTCTCTATCTTTGGAAGTATCTTAAATTTGATGACTAACCATGAGTCCATTCACTAGAATCAAAGTAGAGTTTCCTCATAGTTTATATCTACTGTGCTCTAATGCCCCGTGTAAGATCCAAATTTCTAAGATCCACAAACAAAAACATCTGTATAATTTCTTAGCTGTGGAAAGTGGCTAGTGATAAATTAATGATTATCATGGTCCAAGAAGAGCATTGCTTTCACATTCCAAAATACTATAATTTATCTTATCATAGTCAAATGGATCAACTAATTCAAATTAATGAACAGAAATACTTAGGTAAATGATTAATTTCCCTTTGAAAGGATTCTAAATTAAAATGAGGATGAGTCAAAGTTAGACCCACAGACTTCAAAACTGAGTGTTTAATTGAGTAGATTCCACTTATCTTCCCAGGATAATTGATAGTGAAAACATTCATTTAATTGGAAATCACCACAAAATAAAGCAAGATGTAATGAAACTTTATTCCACATTTTTGATGTATCACTTATCTTTAAAGAAAAATGAAGCTACTGATGTATTTAGCAATTAATTTCAGCTGACACATAATTTAAATCTTTGACAAGAAAAATTGGGTAACTCTAATGTTTTACTCCTAAAATTAACAAAAAAACTGCCAAATTTATACATTGTTAAAGTGTTCGTTGAAAATAAACAGATTCTATACCTTAAATAATTAATTATACAGAAAGTTATCTGATGGAATTCAAAGCAGTGTCTTTAGATTTTGAGGTGTTTATCCCTGGAGTGAGCTCAGGAGATCAATAAATTTTAATGAAGAGGTATGGAATAAAACAGAAGTCATAATAGACATTGTGAAACAAAATAACCAACAAAATTGCAAATAAAAATATTTTAAAATCTAAATTAAACCTCAATTCATGACCTTTAAAGAGCAAGGGGTGAGCAGACAGCAGGAGAATAAAATCTACAGACTATATATGAGCCACTCGGCCAGGGGAAATGGGCTGATCTCAAAAACAAAACTCTTCATCCTACACTTGCCCTCAATCATGAAGCTTGAGATGAAAGCCAGTTTCCTCAAACAACTAGAGTCTTCTCAACAGAGGTCAAAAACTGGGAGGGAAATTGCTTTCTTATTGGAATACAGTAAAACAACAATGTCCTCTCTGCTACAGATGTGAGTACTAATACCCCTTCTTCTCTTCCCGGTTCCACTTTCAAGTTATGCCATCCTCAATCCTGTTTCTTTACTGAAGAATAAGAGTATCAAGACCAAATGTAATGAATTCTTGTCATGTTCAGCTAAAGTCAAAAAACAAAAACAGAGCCATATTATGTCCTCAGCATGAAGGGCTTACTACGAAGAAGTAGACAATTTCTCAACCTTGAAGGAATTGGAGAGTGAAGACTAGAAGAGCTGTGACCAAGGACCTTACCTGACGCACTCGTCCAGAATTGCTTCTGAGCTCACAGCAAAGTTGTTGCGTTTCCTAGAAACACAGGAAAGCTCCCTGACTTTCTCTGCCTGCAGGGGTACTAGGGATGGGTTCCCTAAGCTAGCCAGGAAACCTGTGTGACCCTCTCATCTACACAGCAATCACTGGAGCTACTCCCAGAGAGCGGTGGCCTCTCCTTCCTTCAGATGTCCCACCCAACAGAAATGTTTCTTCTTAGCAGAGCACACAATGTACAAGCACACAGAGTGGGATCCGAGGAAATGGAGGCCCTGTGTTCTCCACACTGGGAAGGGACCTTAGAAAAACGTGGTAGTCACAGTCATGCAACATTGTGAAAATATGAATGAAATTTCATTATCTGTAATGAGTATAGTAAGCACTGCTCACTTACTACAAATATTACTGTTAGGAAGAAGAAATATCTGTTGGGCAACATAGACTACAGGAGAGAGAAGATCTCTGCAGGTGCTTCAAAGTACAAGAACACTCCAAAGAGCAGGGCTCAGTGATGACTCGGGGGAGGAAAATGACCGAGGTAGTTCACCTCCCAAAATAACTCTGATGGAGCCATACAACTGGGATCATCAAAGACTCAACAATAAGACAAAAGAGAAATAAAGAAAGAGAGGAAGAAAGAAAGAAAGAAAGAAAGAAAGAAAGAAAGAAAGAAAGAAAGAAAGAAAGAAAGAAAGAAAGAAAGAAAGAAAGAAAGAAAGAAAGAAAGAAAGAAAGAGAAAGAAAGAGAGAAAGAAAGAAAGAAAGAGAGAAAGAAAGAAAGAGAGAGAAAGAAAGAAAAGAAAGAGAGAAAGAAAGAAAGAAAGAAAAGAAAGAGAGAAAGAGAGAAAGAAAGAAAGAAAGAAAGAAAGAAAGAAAGAAAGAAAGAAAGAAAGAAAGAAAGAAAGAAAGAAAGAAAGAAAGAAAGAAAGAAAGAAAGAAAAGAAAGAAAGTAGTGGAGAAAGAAGAAAGGGGAAGAGGGAGGGGAGGAAGGAAGAAGAAACAAGATATATTTCAGTTGTTACACTAATATGATTCACCCACTGGTGCATGCTGTTCCAGTCACTCTCAACTGATATTCTATTTCTTTAGGCTGGTAACTGGCTAAATACCTACTGTAGGGAAGGAACATGGCACTGAGAAGGACAGTTTTAGTTAGCAGTAGCTTACAAGGCAGACTCACTGCAAAGGAATGAGTAATCTAAATGGTAAAATTGCCACTGACAATTCAGCAATTGAGTAAATTCCCATAGCAAGTGTTTAAATGGGAACAAGTCACAGTATAGGCAAATAACTGAGTCGACACATCAGTATAACAGTGATCCTTGAACATGCTGCCTTCTGTACTACAGAAGCTAAAGCAATTGCCTCTGAGAGAGAACCCAGATGCACGATAACCTGAATGTGCTCGTACGAATCGCCTACTGAATGCGCAGCCAGAGGCTTAGAAAGGGTGCAGGAGACAGGAATGGTACTGGGTGAGACAGAGTTAAAGCAAAAAACTAAGTCAAACTTCTCCGCCTGATAAAGGAGAAAAAAAACAAGAGGAAACAAAATGATAGTGGCTGAAAATGATCGTAGAGTTCCATGAGCCACAAAGCTGTCCACAAACACACCCCACAAGGTTCGTCATTGGGAGGATGGTTGACAATCTGCACGGTCACACTGTAGCACTCCCTTGGGGAAAGTCAAGGAAAGATAAAGACCTAAACTGTGCAATAAATACATCAAACCCACGGGTCCAGGAACACAGTGGTAAAAGATGCATTTATGATACAAATTAACCCAAATGACCAAAGAGGGCAAATGTCTTCCATACGCACGCTGTGGATCATAAAGGATCTGTGATCCTGCATAAAATGCCGCCCACTTCGCCAGAAGGCGCGTCTTGTTTACTTTCTCTATTCAAAACCTGTCCATTCCGGTTTGCGGCATGTCTGTACTCAACACTGTGTGCCACACGAAGACCTACTCACACGGCTCTAGGGTTCCCGGGACCTTCAAAGAGGGCAGTTCCATGATGGAGTCCGTTGTTTTCTCACCATGAAGTACAGTGGCTGGAAGTCAGACTGCACTGGATTGTTGTAGAGTAGGAAAGCTTCCGTCATTCACTCTGTGCCTTCACAGTTAGCTTTGCTCCTCTGGTTACTGGTATTGCAGTGGGTTTACGTCACTTCCCTAAACAGACACCGCTCGTTTCCTGCTGCCGCCTGTGGGATCTGAATGTCTCATTCGGGCTTTAATAGTTTTCTACAACTTCCCCTTAATTCGTTTCAGAAACATCTTGTACAAACCTCAAGCACCACATTCTTCAAGAAAACTCATATTTCTAACAAAAATAGGCATTCTTTAGATAAAAACTGTTTTATAGAGCGGCGGTCAAGTCGCACTTAGCAACAACTCCCCTCGGTCCTCATTGAATGACAACAGCGTATGATCATTTCTCACGTTTCTGAGGGTTTCCGAGAGGGTTCTGTGCTGCTTTTGCTTGTGTTTGCTCCTGTCTGTCCAGGGCTGACAGCTGTGTACTTCGCCTCTTTTTCCAATCTTCTGTGTGTTAGGACAGCTAAACGGGGTCATGGTCTCAGAGCTGCATTCCAAGTGGAAAAAGAAGAAAGCTGCAACACTTCAAGCCCAGACTTTGGAAATCTCACTGTGGCTTTCATTATATTCTCTACTGTATTAGGCAAAGTGATTCATAAAACCAGCTTTAAATTAAGATCTTAGTTTTGCTTAGAAAAACAATCAGGAATTTAGGCATATATAAAATCTACTTATGCTTGATCATAATTAGTTATTATCCTCCTACACACAACACATTTGTTCTTGTTCAAGGTCTCTGAAAGTCTTATCCATAGCAGGATTCGACCAAAGACCAGAGTCTGCAGCTTATCCCTGGATAGTCTCTGCTCTTGCTGAGACAAAATATCTGACACCCAAAGATAAAGGAGAAAGGTTTATTTAGCTCAAGTCTGTAGAGGTTTCAGTGGATAATCAGCTGGCTCCAAGGCAGGGGGCACATGGCAGAGGGGCATCACAGGGAAGAAAAAGCTCATGGTCCCCACACAGTAGCAAAAGCAACGAGAAGGTTAACAGCATCTTTTGGCCAGGGTGATGCCAAAGCGTCAGTGGAGTGGTGTAGTGATCACATGGCTCCCATCCCAGCATCACACACTCTAGCTTCTGCCACCTCAGAAAAAACACTATGGCTGTTTTTCTTGTGGGGGATGGGGGAACCCAGACACAGACTATAACAGATATATTTTCTATTGCCACATAAACTTTTCCCAACTATATTATGGTTCCTCAACATTTCTCAAAAAGGAAATTCCATGATCAGAATAATATATAATTAGTATAAAATCTAGTTTACATACATATAGTTATATACTTATTTTAAATAAATACCTGAGCATTTAATTTACCCCTAGTTTAGCATACAACATGTAGTATCCCTTATCCCCAAGCAAAATGAATGTTGAGTGTACAAGGAAAATGCATCTCAGTGAAAGTCAGATTACCTGACAGTATTTCTTTTTCTAACCAAATATGTGGCACTGAGGAAGTTACCTAATTTAGGTAGTTACCTAATTTCTTCATCTATACAATAGAAAATAAAAATTTCATTCAAGCTTAAGTCTCTAAGATGTGACAGTTCTCTCTATTATTTCTGGCTATCTAACATACTAATGCAAAACTGAGGGACTCACTAGACTTTTTCACTATCCATCAGTTTCATCAACAAGACTTTTAGTTCTTAGCAGAAGGAGAAATGTGGCAGATTAAAGAACCAGACCTTTAGCCTAAGTATATAGTCCCATATTGCCTAGCATACTCATAAAACAAGCAAGGAAAAGACTTGTTCAAGCCATGAGTGATAGCAATTTTTATTTTTCACAGTTAATAAAGTTAATACTTAGGAGACTCAATAAGAAAAATAGATGATAAAGATGTAAATGTCTGAAAACTGTGGCAATGCAAAATATAAGGGAATAGTTTAGGTTAGAAAAACATTAAATACAACTTGCAACTGGATTTATAAAGGTGAAGTCCCTAGTATTCTTGTTTCTCTGTGTATACAAATCACTATGCTCTCATCATGTTGTTGTTTTCTCTCTGGTGATCTTTTGCCTAAGTACAACCAAGTTAAGATCCCAGGAAACGACAAATTCCAAGACTGTGAAATGTCTAATACGCTTGATTCACTGAGAGACCAAGGCTGTGCAGAATCTGTCTTCAGGCTGCGTAGAGTAACGTATGGAGGACAACCGAAGGTTGCAGGTTGCCCGGGACACAAGGACTCTTACGTCAAAATAGCACAGATGTTAACCTGAAGATAAACCACCACTGTCCAGAGATGGAACTGTTAGATAACAATAACTATAGTAACCACACTGTGTCAGAGTTTAATAATTTCATAATAATGTTTTTGAAGTTATCATAATAATTTACTAGAGTACTCAGTCATTATCTGAGTCATTATTCTCAGTCATAATTGCTAAATACCAGGAATAATTAAACATGTATTCCACTTTCATTACATAGATTACACATAGAGGAAGAAAATTTTACAAGATTTTAAAAGTCACCTGTATACGATATAGATAGACCAGGCTTAGAGCATCTGTAGATCAAATGTTGTTGCAATGACTATTCATACTCTAGATTAGTAAGGGAAATACGTAGTATCAAGAATTTTCTTGAAATGTCTCTGTCATAATTTTCTCAAATTCTCTTCATATCAAAACTGTATTTGCCGGGCGTGGTGGCTCACGCCTGTCATCCCAGCCCTCGGGAGGCAGAGGCAGGAGGATTGCTGAGTTCGAGGCTTGCCTGGGCACCATAGTGAGCTCAGGGCCAGCCTGAACTACGAAGCGAGACCCTGTCTTAAAAAATAAACTGTATGAATTCGGGGGGATGCTAACTGCTCTTCGCTGTGCCTTTCCAAGCACTGAACCGCAGAGACCTTGGCCGTGGGTCCCCGGCCTCCTGCTCCTGATGCCTCTACTGCAACCTCCTTCCCTGCGGCAGGAACACTCAACACCCCTGTGCTCTACGCTTGTTACATGTGAATTCTTCCCCGCGCCAAACTATATTTCAGCCATGATCCTGACTATGTTTCTAACAAAATAATTTTAATGTGCTTGCTAAATAAATTATTGATGTTCAAGGGACTAATATAAATAATCTCCTTTGATCATCAATAATTCTATTCTAACTCAGATTATCCTATTGGGATGCTAACGGGAAGCATTTGTTGCCCCGGACAGTGTGGATATAGAGTGGGAGGATATTTAAGAGGAGGAAAAAGAAGAGAGAGAGAAAAAGAAAGGCATGAAAAAGGAAAATGAAGATTAAGGAAGAAGGACGGGCATGGAGTAGAAAAAAATGGCAGGTTTAATAGGCTCATCAGTATATTAATCAAGTTAAACTATTGGTGCCTGATTGTGCTGTCCACTTGAGCTGTGACTATTAAAATAAGTTACAATCCATAATTTATTATCTCCATCCTTTCAGGAGCTAATTAGCTTCGCTACAATTAAATACTATTCACAGTTCTTATCAGCTCTTCAACTGACTAAAAGTGTAGGCAAAGCAATCCTTTGGGTAAGATTGCTCGGTCGCAAAACTGTGAAAAACACTCAGGGAAGTGTGGCCTAGTGCTTTAACATCAAAATGACCCGCGATCCTTATTTTTTCTCAGTTTATTTCTTTTTATGATTGTTCTTATTCATTATTGGTATATGTTTGTGATATATAGTATTGACATTTATTTGGGAATATAAATAATCGCTTCCCTCATCACTAAGAAACTACACCTACACCAACAAACTAGAAGTTTATTTGGGTTCGGTTACGGTCCCTCAGCTGCTAGCTCCAAAGCGGGGCTGGCATGGTGGAAAAGCCAACCACAAGGAAAAGGTGCTCGGGTCAGGGCGGGCAGGAAGCAGAGAGCGAAGAAGGGGCGAGGAGGGAAAATCGCCCTTTCAGCTCTCATCCTGGGACCTGCCTCTTCGCACTGGGCCCCTCCTCCTCCCAACAGCACAGTTAGCTATGGATTCCTTGACGGATCATCCACCGATAAGTCAAACCAGCTTCTCCAGACACAGGAGTGTGTTGGGACGTTCACTTGCTAGTCATAGCAGTAGGAGTCGTTTCTTCGTGTCCTTTCGCGTTCATTTCCCCCCCCCCCTTCTGCTGATCCCCTTCCAGAACTTACACTAGCTAGGGAAGCCCATCAACAGAGAAGTGATTTCCTTATATATTCAGGCACAAAGAATGAATTCATAACCTTTGCAGGAAAATAGGTAGATCTTGAGTTTACAGTCCTTATTAAAATGCAGATTCTAAACCATGCTTGGTGGCACATGCCTATCATCTCAGCACTCGCAGAGGACTGAGGCAGGACAACTCCAGGCTCAAACCCAGTATGAAAAAACTAGTAACTTAAGGAGACCCTGCCCCAGGGCAACAATCATAACAATCACAATACTACTAATAATAATTATTTTTGAAGGACTGGGGATGTAGTTCAATGTGAAGGTAGTGGGTTCATTTCCCACTACCAGGAAAAAAAAAATAAAAGTCTCCGAGTGCTGTGAGACTATACTACATCAGAATTTCTGAAGATGGGACCCAAGAATTTATACTCCAGTCCAGAATCTTAGGTGTTTCTTACAGCACTAAAGTTTCTGCTGCTAAGAGGAATAAAGTCAAGAAGTGGCCAAGAAATCTGAAGTTCTTACTCTGTCAGTATTTAATCTCATACCTTTCAGAAGAAAACACGAAAATAGAAAGTTTCCTGCTAGCCTTGGTCACCGTGAGATGAGTTTCAGGAAACTCCATTCTGATATGAGTTGTTAGGTTCCTTAATTTGCTTCAGCTCTTGATCTACAGAGGTAACAAATGTCCCAGCAAAGTGATGAAGTTTTAAGCACAAAGCGAGATGTAGACACCACTATTCTTTGGGGAAATACAAATTAAATCCACTACATGATACCATCACCACCGACTAAAGTGGCTATAATCCAAAGGGCAGACAATACCCATCTGGCCCTAATGTGGAAGAACTAGAATGCTTATGTAATTCTGGGAGGTATGTAAGTGAGCAGAATTACTTTAGGGAATACCTTTCTACATGGCTTAGCCTCCACTTCTAAGAACTTCCCCCAGAGAAATAGAACACATGTTCACACAAACACTTTACATGGCATGTTCATAATAACATTATTCATAATAACCCAAGTGCAAATTTTAAGGATCCATCAATTCATGAATAAAATAACAAATTCTGGTACATTAATAGGATGGAAACATATTCAGCTATCATAAAGAACTACTTTTTTTACCATCAATTTTTTTATTTTCTTTCTTTACTTTCCCCTACCATCCACCTTTTCCCTTTCCTTTTGAATATTTTCTTCCTATTTCACAATACCTATCATACATTTTGGAATTCATTTACACCTTCATGCTCAGGTACAAATTCCCAAAGTTGAGTGTGATCATAATGTCCATGAAATGTGCAATAAAATCAATTTTTAAAAACTACTAATATATGTTATAATATGGAAGAACTTCAGAACCATTACACTGTGAAAAGGCGAGACACCAATTACATATTGTATGATTGTATTATTTTGAGTTTTCTAGGAAAAACAAACATACAGAGACATAAATACATGAGTGGTTACCTGTGGCTGGACATGAGGTCAGAGATTGACAGAAAGAAAGAAGAGTTTTTGAGTTGACAGAAATTTTCTAAGTTTTATGGAAATGTGAGTCTCCTAAAAATCAAGGAAAAGTGTATATTTGATGGACAAATCTTTTAGTGTGTAAGAAACATATAAACTGTTAAATTTTATGTTATACTGTATAGAATAGACAAAGCTCTTGTCTAAATATAGCTGTCCTAAAATCAAACTAAAACTTTCTTATTACTTAATAACTAATATCCTTCAAGATTTCTGCGTTCTTGAAGATGCTAATCTTTCTATGGAGCTTAGGAGAAATCATGACTTACTGTCTTCACAGGAGACTAACCCTCAGCTAGGCCACCAGTGTCTACTTTTGTTTAGCTGAATGTGATTATTTATCTGTAGGTCACAGAAATTTTCTTAAACATCTTTACAATATTTTTCAACTAAGTGACTTAGAACCTTACTTTGAAATGTGAAATTATCATCCATTTTTTTGGACCTTAGGCATAATAAGACAGATTATCATTTTAACATGTTGTTATGCTATAATTTACTGTTTCTTAGACAAGAAAAATGTTGTTTTAGACTTCTGTTATGGTTTGGATGTTGAAAGTCTCCTAAAGGGGCTATTCCCAAGGGTCGGTTGCATGAGCCAGGCCACTGCTGGGGGGTGTTGCACCTGTGAGAGATGGGACCTCAGAAAAGGAATTCCACCCCGTGGGGGAGTCTGACCCCCAAAGGAACTTTCTGGAACCCACCTCCACCCTGTCTCTCTTTTCCCTCCCATCTGCCACAAGGTGGGTCATTTTCTCTGCCTGGAGTGCTCTGCTACCACAGGCCCAAAAGCAAGAGAGACAGGTGAATTTTGACAGAGAAATAAATCTTTCCTCATTTTGTTTCAGTTATTTCATTACAGCTATAGAAAGCTGACTAGCACATTATGCTAAAATGTAGACACATATATATTAGATATTCACCTTATTTTCATTTACATGTGTCTGTAGATATACATTTTGTAGTATTGGGTATGTTTTCACGGAAGAGTAGGCTACTTAGTTAAAGAGTTTACTTGAACAGTTTTGCAGAAATGTTGCCTTATGGTCACAACAACCAGGTAAACTTCACTGCCTTAACCAAACAGAAGCCTACTGCAAGCCGTTCTCGAAGCAGATGTGCATGGCGATCCGACGGGGATCCTGTGAGTCACACGTGTGCTGCCCTTCCTCTCTTGGTCCTCTAGCTGTGTAATCAAACACATTTTCACTCACCGATGAGGCTAAAATCCATGTGGCCCTTTCTGGTTTTTTTTCAGGTAAAATCCTGATGGCAGCCGTGCTAGAGACCAAACAACCAAGACTTCAAGGTACAAGTTGAATATGGTTTGATGGATTATTTGCAAATAGTGTCACTGCCTCAGTTATCTTAAAGGCCCCAGAAAGCATCCCATTGTAGAGTCCAGCTTGCTAACAAAGCCCTGAGTGACTTCTCCTATGCAATGGAAAGTCTCAAAAATTGTTTTTTCTATAAAATGGAGTATTACTCTGCCTTAAAGAGTGGTAAGTTTGAGTCATTCATACCCAAATGGGTGTACCTTCAGGACATATTCATAAGTGAAATAAATAGGTACAGATGTGTAAATATCATATCTGTTCTCCAGTATGAGAAACTGAAAATGTTAATGAGTTCTAGAATGTATGATGTATTGTGAAATAGAAAATATTCAAAGGGAAATGTGGTGCAGGAGCAAGTAATGAGGGGTAAAGAAAAAAGGTGATGATAATAAAAAAAAAGGGAAACAAAGCTTAAGAATTTAGGGCGTGAGGGGTTGTGGGGTGAGTAGGGGAATAGGAAAAAATGAGAATTAAATTGTGTCATATAC
Organism: Thryonomys swinderianus; assembly: GCA_004025085.1. Classification (NCBI taxonomy): domain Eukaryota; kingdom Metazoa; phylum Chordata; class Mammalia; order Rodentia; family Thryonomyidae; genus Thryonomys; species Thryonomys swinderianus. Next base: position 27,316 of record PVIC010018072.1, read on the forward strand.
TGGTACAAATTCCAAATATTGAGTGTGATCATGATGCAAATATACAATGTACCAATAAAGATAAAAAGTTTTTTTAAAATTCCCAAAGGAGATGCAACCAATACAGTATTGAAGAGATACAAAGAGATGGAGGAATCTTGAAAGGAACTGAACTTACCCAACTTTTTAGTACACCTAAAATCCCACTAAACTATAAAAAAGAAGAAGCATAATACGTTCTCCAGGTGTGTTACAGTACTTTCTTCTATTTATCTTCATACAAAGTAAGATTAAGGTTTGTCATAGTACCTCTTGTGTGATTTTAGGTATTATTCAATTTCTAAGAAAATTTTCTAAAAGCATGAAGTAAAAGGTAGAATTATATAATAAGACTTCAAGGGTGAGGAGGTGTGGGTGGGTAGGGATATGGGTAAAAATGAGAATTAACTTGTGTCATATACTGGTACAAATTCCCCGATGTTATACATGATTTTTGAGATGTATATAAATTGTACCAATAAAGAATGCAATTTATAAAAAAATAATAATAAGACTTCAAGATAGTTGAGTCCACATTAATACTTCACTAAAATAATTAAAATTTTACAAGTGTATTTTAGAAACTTACAATATTAATTACAAGAAGCTAGCTGTTCTTTAGATATCTGCTTATTTCCTGTTACTTTTCACACATCTCACTTATATGCAGGAAAATTCCAGCTTTCAAGTGTATCTCATGACTCCTATAATTCATTGTCTCTTATTTATGTAAAGTGGTTTAACACAGTAAAATAAGGCCATTTAAATTATGCATGTGGATAATTTATATGTTAATTAGTGTACCACCAATATATGGAAAACACGGATACTGCTCTTACTTTTTGCCTTTACTCTTCAAGTTTCTTAGATACAGTAAGAATTTAAATTGCCAACAGGTGGGGGCAAAACCCATTCTTAAGATAATCTCAGATAGAGCTCATAGTGTTTAGTGATATACTTGCAGTATTGTTTGAAGAACTGTCTTGTGTTTAAAAAAAAAAAGATGTTGCACATGATTTGACTGCAGCAAATCAGCAAAAGTGATCAGAGTTTGGATACATTTGAAGATACCGTGCAAGGTATGGTCAAGCCTACACCTGAGCTTTGTGTAATGTAAATAAGACCTTGCATTTATGAACCTTTCAGGTAATTTGATTTTTTTCCCTTACATGCCAAGTGATATTCGGGTGTTGAATGTTTTTGTATCAGTTTTTTCCTCTATAAATGGTACTAATGTTGTTCCTTGAGGTCTTGCTTAATCACTTTTGTTGTCCTGAGGACTTGAATTTACAATGCAACAGATGTTTTTAAATTTTGTCTTAGATAGTCTAGCTTCACCTGTTTATGGTAATGCTACATTTTCATCTATAAATACGTTTGCGGTTAAAGAAAAGAAAAATGAGTATAACCGTAGGTTCTGAACAAATTTCCTTACATTTTTCATACAAAAGTCATCAATATCTGTATGCTTTTGAAATTTAACTTTGTATGATGCTTAAACCACTATTTGGGCAAATAGTAAAGTAAGGCTTTACCATGTGAAAGAATTTTTTTTTTTTTGAGACAGGGTCTCGCTTTGTAGTTCAGGCTGGCCCTGAGCTCACTAGGTAGCCCAGGCAAGCCTCGAACTCAGCAATCCTCCTGCCTCTGCCTCCTGAATGCTGGGATAACAGGAGCGAGCCACCACGCCCGGCATGAAAGAAATTTTTAAAATACAAAATATTTTCTGATTCGTATCTAGCTTATAATACATTTTCAAAAAAGCTGAAGGTGAAAATTGCCTCCCCATGATGCAGTGAAAGTTGTACAATGATGTCCGGGTTTGTGTATAAATAAGCTCATCTACTCACACGCCTCCCCAGAGAACAGGCAGCATGCTACACATTACATAGTTACACGTTATCTTTGTGGTTGCTTTGAGTTTTATTTTTATTATTTAAAACCATAGTTAAAATTTTCCAGTACCCTGCAGTACATGTACTGTGAGGCCTGTGCTAAAGTATGAGTGAGTTTCCTGCTGATCCATTCACTGCTCTTTGGAATCAGTTGGCTTCGCACTTTCTCATAGTCTCAGCGGCATCTAGATTGTCAAAGTTAACCTTCTGCATTTAAAAATAAATAAATAAAATACTAGTATACATTTAAAAAAAAAAAAAGTTGTCCCTCACAGGAAACCAGTAGCTACAGGCTTCTTTTCTATCATACTGTAGAAAGCAAGGTGTTGAGTTTCCCTTTCCAGGATTTATCAGAGCACTTCATGATATGTAAGGCTGGAATTTATTAGAAGTTGCACAGGATGACTTAGTGCTCATCTGTTGAAACAGAGAATGTGTTCTGCTGATTATTTAAGAGGTTAAACATTTATTATAAGGGCTATCACTTCTTTTCACGTTTGAATTTTTATCGTTCCTTGAAACCCCGGGGAAGAGACAAATATTGTTCTCCCCACATTACATGTAATGTGGTCATAAATTACGTAGGCATCTGCCATTCGATGGCAGAACCCAGATTTGGCCAGTTTATCCAAACCCAGAGCCGAGTTACTCCAAACAGCAGAGATCAAGACAGGATTGGAACCCAAGGATTTTATCTGGGGAAACTCCTACAGTCAAAGGAGGAAGCAGCCAGAAAAACAGGTGCAAGTTGGGCCAAACGCTACATGCATCACTTCGGAAGTGAAAATGGAAGCAAAAGAACTGGCCAGAAGCGGTTTAGAACCCAGAAGCGTCCGAGAAAGGTTTGGCAAGGCCAGCAGAGGGTCCTCAGGTCAAAGGCGCCGTCCCAGGCACTGTTTGCCCAGACTGGCTTCTCTTCGCTTCCCCCCTTTATTCGTCACAAGCTGGAAGCAGAGCTCCGCAGAGCAACTCGATGCAAATGCGGCCCTGAGGGCGACACTGCCCAGCAGCTGCTTGTCCCAGGTGCAACCTGTCGCTGGAGTTCTGCACGGCGCATGCTCCGGGCTGCCAACGCGACGTGAAACACAGCGCCCTACTGCCCAGTAGTCCAAAGCCTCGCGTAACGGGGAAGACTGGCCAGGGATTACAGTCATCCCGCCAAGTCCTAGGGCCGAGTGAAAACAGTGGAACACTGACCCTAGACAGCCTGGGACGTTTCTCTAAGACTGGGATTCTGGCAGATTTTTCCTTAAAGGTTCTAATCAGTTATGAATAAATGAAAAGTTTTAGCCACCTGTCTTCAGCCAATCACACTGGCTCTAGGAGAATTTTCTAATGCACCTGAGAAAAGTAATCATCAGGCACTTAGCAATCTGCTGAGATGCCCGTGGTTACTGATGTGTAACGAACAACAAAAGCACAAAATGTGGTGTCTTCAGAGCAGTACAGATGCAGAGGAAAGCTCTAAAAGCCCCTCAGAGGAGTGGCAGGCAGATACTGAAAGATTGGCAGGGACATAAGAGGGTTCTCTGTACCTCAGGTGTTTGGGGACTTTGTAAGCCAGGAGTGGTTAGTTGCCCTACAGGCGAGATTGTACCAGAGTCTTGTCCATTGTGCAACTATCTAAACACATATCAACTATATTTTTATAACCTCATGAAATATTTCATTTTAAAAATAAGTCAATTGGCATGTTCCTATCAACTATTTCACCAGGTGACAGACCCTCCAACTACTGAATTCTCTGGCAGCTGGAGACTTAGCCCAAACATGAGGTCACAAGTTTAACACCTGTTACCAAAAATGAAACAAACAAAAAACCTGTCACTTCTCATGTTAACAAGATAAACTTGAATGAAAATAGGCAGAGGCTGTGCAGGAAATATCTGGCTAGCTGGTGTCTTAAAAGCCTGTTTCCTTGAGCCTGGTTCCCTGTACCACACCAGGTATTCCTACCTGAGCTGCATGCATTCTTCACACTAAGCTCCTCTGTGCTGTGGCCAGGTGAATCTTCCCAATTGGTAACATAGAAGGGAAACTAAACACGCATGCATTTTAATTTCAAGCTTTTTTGTTCCTTTGTGTGACTCAGAGATCTCTCCAGCACTCAGTTTTCTGATTTATCATAAAAAAAAAAACAGGTGAGTCTGATCATTATTTATCTTTAGTCATTTAGCTGCAGATTCACCTTTTATTGCTTGTTCCTCCCCCTAGATGTTTCTTCTCTGCAGCTGTGACACTTTACCAGCAGAAGGCATCCCACAGAAACTGAAAGGTGTCAGGGTTCGCTCTGGATTCTGTCATATTTCCCAGAGCACTGCAGCACACACGGCTCAAAGTGGCACTCCACCCCTTTGGCAAATGGCAGCCAGTGAGTTGTATCTTATGTCTCACAGCATACAGCACCTCCCACGGGCATCTAAAGTTGGCAGTCTCTGGGGTGGCTTTGGAGAAGGTGCATTGAGCCCCGCAGATCTCTGTGAGCTGTTCTCCCCAATACCTACCCTGCTACCCCCGCCCCATGACTTTCTTTTCGCATCATCCCAAAGCTCAGGACTTTCCCATGGTTACCTTCTGCTTCCCTCCAATAAATGAATTCCTGGTGATTCCTGGCTCACACAACCTCAGCCAATTTCTTCACTTTCCAGTGAGAAGTGCCTGTGCCTTTTCTAACAGGGTCTAGATCTTGATCTTGTGAAGAATTTCATCCAGATCTGTCTCTTCTTTGTGTGCTGAGTATCGGCCATAGGGGAAAGTCTATTCCCTTTGTCTGCTACTCTTGAATTCTTTAGGCATTTTCACCCTTACTGCATGCCACATCTTATGGACAGACAATAATTCTTTGTATTTAGCTTT
>PVIC010018073.1:0-32082 GCA_004025085.1 Thryonomys swinderianus
AGTGAGCTCAGGGCCAGACTGAACTACAAAGTGAGACCCTGTCTCAAAAAAAGAAAAAACAGCCAGGCATGGTGGCTCACGCCTGTAATCCCAGCCCTCTGGAGGCAGAGACAGGAGGACTGCTGAGTTCAAAGCTTGCCTAGGCTACATAGTGAGCTCAGAGCCAGCCTGAACTACAAAGTGAGACCCTGTCTCAAAAAAAAAAAAAAAAAAAAAAAAAAAGGTGCCTTCCACCGTGAAATCGCCCAGGAAGAGGATACCATTCGTTCTAAAGCTACAATGGTCAACTGGCTTCTACATCAGCAGATGGCACAAGCCACACGCGTATGCACAGAAACCCCAAAGAATGCCATTATATTGACTTTATTTGAGGGTGAAAACCAAAAGGAAAAGCAAGAAAAAGGAAAGAAAATGCCAGGCAGCTTGAAGTGGGTACTACTCTCACATACAAGATTCCAATACTTACCTTCCTGTCCTGTGTCCAGACTCAAGAATTTAATAATGCACACTACTTAAACAAACTTAACTGAAAAACATGAGAAGGAGCCCAACTCAAGAACAGCTGATTTTGATTTGGTCGGCAGTGAGGAAGGCGTGATTTGACAACTGTGCTGTCTTTGCTGGGAAGTTTGAAAACACAGGACATACTTTGTTTGACAACCATGTTCCACCCCTGCAACTGGGTCGTTAAATGAATTGGTAACTAAATGAGGAGATGAATGTAGTATGTACACGACTGCATTCAGAACAAAGAAATGGTCAGAGGAAACTCCAGTGTGGTGACTTGGCTTTCATTTGCTCTTACATGCAGCACTGTGATGTATAATGGAATACAAAATGACAGTACTGTATGTAGCAGTACAGTGAGAAAAAAATTAATAGTACTGTATACACAAGGTGTTCTGTGCAAAAAAAGACATTGAGGCTCTATAAAGAAGATGCAAACAACTGTCGGTAGCATTATGTTTTCCTATACATTACAGTGCAGCATGTAAGTAAGAGTTATGCAAATAAAAGTAAAGTCATCAAGTTGGAGGTTGACCATTTAACTCATTTAATGACCTAGTCACAGGAGTGAAACTCAGTTGTTGAAGGGGGAATGTATGCAATACTTAAAAAATACACAGAGCTAGAAATATAACAGTTCAGTGTTAGAGCACTTGCCTAACAAAGGCAAAAATTATTTTTAAAGAATCTCAAAATGTGCAAAGAAAAATACTAATGACAAAGTCTAGGAGAGAGATACCCACAACTAGAAGCTGCTGAGGGACTGGCATGGCTTGGCCTCGCTGCCTGGAGCCTGCTTGAGTGGTCAGGGTGCCCTAAAATAGGCAACATACAGCAGCTCCATTCAGGGTTCCCCAAACTTCTTGTCGCCCCTTTTCTCTTTGTAAAAGGAGGCAGCCGACTCGTTGCAAAGAACAAACAAACAAAGGCTGGAATGGAGCAAGGCCCTTTTCAAGCTGCAGGTAATTAAAACGGCCTGTAAATGCCCCAGCAGAAAGCACTTCAAAGAGACAGTAATTCCAGCAATGGCCAGTCAAGACTGTGTGGTGTAAAAATTATGAGTTTTCCCAACGGGGAGCTTTGTGTGAAAAGGACAGGGAATGGTGGCGAAGGGAGAGTGAGACACACAGAAGAAGTTTACAACTGGTGTCCATGCCTAGTGCGTGCTGGGTGTGTGTGTGTGTGTGTGTGTGTGTGTGTGTGTGTGTGTGTAGCACACGTGCAGGCCAGAGAACAGGAACTATGTGCATGCGTATGTGAAAGCACACATTTATCACTCCTGAGACAGTCCAAGTGTGCAGGCATAGAGATAAAAGGAAAAATAAAATAAAAGCAACAAACATGCATCCTCTTCCCCGCTGGGCCTCGTTTTCATGGGGAGAAGCACCAGCTTGCGAGCTTCTGTGGCTCCTCCCTTGCAAGGCTTCCAGTACACAAGGAATGCATAATCCAAGGGCTCGGACTGAGGAGCAGGAGCAGCATAGCCCAGCAGTGGCTCCCAGGATCTGCAGGCACTTTCCGTCTCACAACATGACTCGTAACAGCCAGCAACGTACTGTAAGCTCTGTTATCTTGAAACGGAGGATGAAGAAGAGCGCGCGATCCTTAACCTTGACACTGACTGTATTCACTATGAGCCCCTTCCTTCCTGCCTCAGTGTCCTGTGTTTAAATGAGGCAGTGACAGGGGCCAGGGCCCCACTTTTTTTATAACCCAAGGCAGAAAATCCAAGTAACTGTCAGCATTCACCCGAGCACATCACTACACATCATATACAGATTTCTTTAAAAACAAAAATAGGCTTATCACTAGCATTTCTTTTCTGGGTTTTCTTTGGTATTTTCTAGCAGGGACCTGAAGCCCTCAACGAGACATCTCACCAGGCAGGAGGCCACTATCATTCCCAGGAGGCTTCTTCCCCCAGCCGCTTCCTGGGAAAAGCTGATCTTCCACTTCAACCCCTCTTTGCATTTGTCTCTCCAGGTAAATCGGTGGCACTGCAGCCCCTCTGCTTGCTCTGCCATGCAACTAGCCGAGCAGCCTCCTGAAGAAAGAGCTTTGCCCAATTTATCCCTGCATGCACAAGCCCGGCAAAGGGCACGGCACCAGTGGGTGCTCAAGAAATGGGAGTGGATGAATGGCTGTGTGGTGGGTGTGTCTTGACTGTACTGTGGGTAACAAATCCATCAGAACCTGGATGGGGTACAGTCCCCAGCAGTTTCTCAAGCCATCATCTGGTCCATAGAAGCCTCCAAGCCTAGGGAGGGGAGCTGGGAACTACCTTGTGCTCACCAAGGCAGCAAAGAAATCAACTCTGGCTGGTGGCTTTATTTGCCCATAAACAAAATCCTTCTCTGCCTCCCTACAGCCCTACTCGCTAACTCCTCCCTGACACTGCTGGCTTTAAGCCCACGCATAAAAATGTTCTTTACTATTTTTATTTAATGAGCTTTCATTTTTCTTTCCCCCTTTTTTTTTGTTAAAAGAGAAAGGAAAGCCCACCTCCTAGTAGGAATTGGGGAGAGGAAGCAATGTAGTATCTCTTTTAAATGGGCCATAACTCCATGAAAAGCTTAGCCTTCCACACCCCCCCCAACTGTCCCTTCCCTATGCCCCATGCCCCATGCCCCTCCACACCTTCTGCATCCTTACTTCTCACCATTCAGAGCAAGACACATGGATTTTGGACATTTGATTACTTTTAAGTATATATTTTTCCCTCAAATAGACTGAATACAATGGTTAGGAAATGTGACAGAAAACTATTCTGAGCCATTTATTGCCTTAATACCCACCTTTGTCCAACAGGCAGTTTTGACAACAGCGATAAATTCCAAATTTATGTCAACAGAGCATATGTTGAACACCTCATTTCTGAGCTAAAGCGGCATGCTGCCCTATAAATCACCGTTCTGTTTGAAATGAAAGTAGATTACAGGCCTGTGTTATTGAGCAGTTAGAGCTATAGTCATATAAATCAGAACTTTTAACTCTAGGCAATCCGTTGTGCAATTAACTAAAGGGTACTTTGTCATTTCAAGGCTTGTGCACAGGCTTGGCAGGGCACAGAGAGACTGAGGAGGGGGTGGGAAGGAAAAGTTTACAGCAACAGGAGGACTGCGGACTGTAGCATCTAACCCTCCCCACTGTAACTCACCCCCGGGCACCACCCCGCAAGAACCCACCAAGGCTCTATGATGACAGAGACACCCTCATCGCCAGCATCTGCCATAGAGATAGCATCACGCTGAGCATTTGTCACTAAGTCACCTTCAGAAGCCCAAGTGCCTTTTCATTTATTCATTAGGAACTTTCTGGGCATGAGCAGTGTATATAACAGTGCTGGGTACTAAAACGGTGCCAGAGAGTTGGGGGTTTCATTACAGGGTGGATCCCAGCCTCGTATGGGACAGGTGCTCCTTAGATGCCCTTCACTGCCAAAAAGAAGTGAGTACAGAGATAGAGAGGTGGTAAGTTATACATCAACAATGAGAAGATGTGAACAATGAAGAAGAATTAAAAGAACATTTGTAAAGGACATACTTGAGCCTTACTAGATGTAAGAACTTACTAGAACAGTTCCTATTCTGTAGGCTCTCATACTTAATCTCATTCTGTCCTTTAACAACCCTGTAAGATAGGGATTATTTCTATTTCTTTTTTGTTGAGAAGAAAACTAAAGCACAGAGAAGTAAACAGCTTCCCCCAGTATGCAAGTAGCAGAGCCTGATACAATTAGTACAGCAGAAGGTTTACGTAATCCCAAGACTCCGAGGGGCTAAGGCAGGAAGACTGTAAGTATGAGTCCAACCTGGGCAATTCACTGACTTATCAAGACCCTGCCTCAAAAATAAAACATAAGATCTGGGCATAGTGGCTCATGCCTGTAATTCCAGCACATGGGAGACAGAGGCAGGAGGACTGCTGAGTTTGAGGCCTGCCTGGGCTATACAGCAAGCTCAGGGCCAGCCTGAACTACAAAGCAAGACCCTGTCTCAAAAATAAATAAAAGGAAGAAAGGAAGGAAGGAACGAACGAAGGAAGGAACGAAGGAAGGAACGAAGGAAGGGGGAAGAAGAAGGAACAGGAAGAAGAAGAAGAACAGGAAGAGGGAGAGGAAGAAGAGGAAGAGGAAGAAGAAGGGCTGGAGATGTAGCAAATGTGAAGGCACTGAATTCAATAAAATTGAACACAAAAAACAAAAGCAATAACAATAAAGACCACTCAAACTCAGATGCCAGCATGCTTGCAAATTCCAGATCTACAATATACTAGAGCTCTTAGAGTGGGGTTCCCTCACTCTCAGTTTTCCACTCAAGTAACAATCGTTGCTACCTCAGAGAGTAGATAAATGAGACTGGGCATGTAAAACAACTTAACGTGGTGCTGAGAACACAGTGTGCTGAATAAATGTTACCACTATAAAGCTGGAAGAGAATAAGACAGACCCTTGTACCCTGGTCAGTCAATAACCTACCTGGACAAAGAGACAGAATTGGAAAAAGAGACAGAGAAGCAAGATGTAGTGATGTGCCAATATGTCAACAAATATCTACCTATGTAGAACACGGTACGGCTGTGCAGAAAAGGGACTGAAAAACAGGGCACTGTGGCTAGAGATGGCCCCAAAACATGGCAACATTGGGCTGGTCTCTTACGAGGTTTTTGTAAGCTCTTTTGGGGTCTGTCCATACATGTTAGGGAGAACTAAAAATAGAAAATCTTTGGATAAGAGAGAGTTCTATATGAAAAAGTTTTCCTATGAGCCAAGAATTGGGAACAAGCAAGTGCCTGATTAGCATTTGGGAGATGGCCTGCCTCATGCAAAGGGGGCACGTGGAGAAGTAGCTGGGAAAGGCTTGCCAAGGGGCAGAGCGGGCCAGAAAGACGCACAGGGCTTTGATCCCAGCATTGCGGTCTTTGCTCACAATCCTTCTTGGAACAATGGAGTAGCTGGGCATGGGAAGTTCCACAGGGCAGGGACCGCAGAAAGAGAGAGAGAGAGAGAGAGAAAATTGTTCAAATTCTAAATTCAGAATGAGGGCATTTCCAAAGACAGTGGTTAGGTGAGCCTTCCAGAGCAAAACGCCAACACAGCACCCCTGTCACACAGCTGCAGAAGGCTTCCTCTCTCTAAGGAGAGGCAAGAAGAGAGATATTGAACCAAACTGCCTATCTGCACTGCTTAAAGCAGGCGATAGCTCTATGGGGTAGAAGTTACGGTGGCAGGAAACTTGGAAGGGCTGCCGCTTCTGTTTGCTGCCTCCATGCAGTTCAAGATGCCATTCTCTCATCAGAAAGCGGACGGAAGCAAGACTGTGTGGAGGGAACCACGCCGCCTGCTTCCTCCTCTTCGTCACCCTGAACTGGCCGCCAGGTCAGCACGGCTGGGAGGCTAGGAGACCCATGGGCTCTTTCTCTCCCATGAGCCTAAACAAACGAGAATCAGTTAGGCACCTAGTGGGCACTGTAAGAGTTACAATAAGAACGTAAGGAAAAAACCTGCCCTCATAAAGCTTCAGTGAAAGAATGAAGAAAGTACACAAAATAACAAGCGGTACTAACTCACATGCTCCAATATCAGATCGTGGCTATAAGCACAATGCTTACAGTGAGTGAGAACCAAAACTTGGGAGTCCTTCATGTAAGGAGGGCTGAAGAACGGGCTCAGGACATAACCCACAACATAGCAGGTATTCGGGTGAGGTGAAGACAGGTACAAGAAGAACACAGTTCCTGAGCAAGGACAGTCAACCCAGCAACAGGCCAGCACCAGCAGAGGTGAGTCCTGTCCAGTGGTACAGATGAGACCAGAAAGCTAAAGGGAGGAGGTTACCTTGGAAAGCAGACAAAGAGGGAACCACTGTTCGTTCCTGATGGGGGGGGGGGGACACAGGGCTGGGGGTGTTTAAGAGCACAGATGTGACATGCTCTGGAAGCCTCCGTGGTGTCCTTCCTACCATGACATATGGCACTACACTACATCTGGCCTTGGAGCCCAGCCAGACATTTGCTCCTGCAACCTCCTCCACAGTCGCCCATTCGTGGAGAAGCAGATTCCTCACAGGAGTATCAGGGCGAAAGGCCTTCCTGTCACTCACTCTGTTTGGTCAACTGCCATTGTGCTTTATCTTGCTCCATAGCTGGAAGCCAACAAGACAAGAAAACGCTACAGAACTCTCTGCAAAAATCCCTTCTCGCACACACAGGTGGATGAGCAGGCACGTACCACACACACCATTTCTCACCGTCTGGCAGAGCAAACTGCTTGTCTTTGGGGGCGGGGAGGAAACCTCTTAGAGATATTTGTTTAATATCTGAAAAGTGGGGGAGCAGATGAAGTATGCAAATTTCATTTAGAAAATCATTAAGGAACTATTATTGTAAAACGAGGCTTCCCATTTCCAAATAATGCTAAAACAATCACACTGAACAAACTGGCAGACCAGCAAATGAAGAAGCAGGAGGGAAGGAAGTACAATAACAAGAATAACTGGAGGAAAATAGGAAATCAGAAGTAACCTTTCCCCACCAGATCTGGGTGCAGGTCAGCTTGCCCAATCAACAATGTGGAAACCACAAATCAAAAGTGACCATCTTGGGCCAGAGGGTTAGCTCAGTGGTTCCGGCGCCTGCCTCGCAAGCGCAAGGTCCTGAGTTCAATCCCCGATAACCACATACAATGCAGGGCGTGGAGACTCATGCCCACCGGCAATCAATACCGCATACTACAGTGCCGGGCGTGGTGGCTCACACCTGTAATCCCAGCACTTGGGAGACAGAGGCAGGAGGATTGCTGAGTTCGAGGCTTGCCTGGACTACATAGTGAGCTCAGGGCCAGCCTGAACTACAAAGCAAGACCCTGTCTCAAAAAGGAAAAAAAAAAAAAAAGTGACCATCTTGTTGGGCACAGTTGGATGGGTATATGCCCATAATCTCTCATAATCCACTCAGGAAGCTGAGAAAGGAGGATAGCACATTCAAGGCCTGCCTAGAAAACTTCGGGGGACCTTGTCTCAAGGTAAAATAGAGTTGAGGCTGCAGCTCAGTGTAGAGCATTTGCAAAATATGTAGGATTCCCTGGATTCAATCCCATATATTGCAAAATTAAAAGGCAGCATTCTGGAGAAAGGTTTTCGTTAGTCTTCAGAAGAGTGGTCTCTGACCCAGCAATTCCTCCATTCCTCCACAAGCTAGTGTCTCACAACTTTCATCTTAATGATGCTCAGTTTCATTTCTGGGGAAGGAGAGTCTGGCATCTGCCTCTTTTGGGCCAAGAAACCCACAGTCCTTCTGATCACTCAAAGCCAATACATATTTACTAACTCCTATGTGCAAAAATAGAGTATCAATCACTGAGGAGAACTCAAAAGAAACATAATACCTTAGCTGCACCTTTAAAGTTCTTACAGTTAGGCAGGGAACACAAGACACACACATATCAAAGATTTTTAAAAGTACATTGTAGGGCCAGAGGGTTAGCTCAGTGGTTCTGGTGCCTACCTCACAAGCACAAGGTCCTGAGTTCAATCCCCGGTAACCACACACAATGCTGGGCGTGGAGACTCATGCCCACTGGCAATCAATACCACATACCACAGTGCTGGGCATGGTGGCTCACACCTGTAATCTCAGCACTCGGGAGGCGGAGACAGGAGGATTGCTGAGTTCAAGGCTTGCCTGGGCTACATAGTGAGCTCAGGGCCAGCCTGAACTACAAAATGAGACCCTGTCTCAAAAAAAAAAAAAAAATAAAAAAATAAAGTACATTGTAGGGCTGGAGATTTACAGTGGTTACAGCACCTGCTTTGCAAGCACAAGGAACTGAGTTCGATTCCAGTAACCACATACAGTGCTGGGCATGGTGACCCACGCCCACCATCAATCAATACCACATACGACGGTGCCCGGTGTGGTGGCTCATGCCTGTAATCCCAGCACTCAGAAGGCAGAGACAGGAGGATTGCTGAGTTCCAGGCTTGCCTGAGCTACATAGTGAGCTCAGGGCCAGCCTGAACTACAAAGCGAGACCCTGTCTCAAAAAAATAAAAAAAAAAAGTACATTGTAATAAAACATGAGCAGAACAAGAAAAACACGAATATAGACCAAGCAAATGAAAGAAAGAGAGAAAGAGGGAGGGAGGGGGGGAGGAAGGAAGGAAGGAGGAATCCCAGGCTCTAGTATGTGTAAGGTTTATCTCCATCTGGGCACACACCCCCATGTCCTACCTCATGCATCCCTTTGGTGACGTTTTCGTCCTCTCACCATCTCCACTACAAAATTTTAAGTCTACAAAGACTGAAATACTAATTTCATCCGCTCAGTCACATGGTCTGTTTTTCTCTAAAATGGCAACCCCCAGGGTTAAACCCCAAGAATGGCGCGAAGCAATGCCCCCTCCTACCCTCCTACACCACTCGCTGTTGCTGCAGCTTGGGAGCTGAGGCTTGGCAGGTACACCTGCCCAGAGCTACCAAACACACTTTCATCCCGGAGAGGCCACACCTGGCTCAGAGTCTTCTCTACGAACTAGAAAAGCAGTGCTTACTAGAGAATCCTCTCCCCATCTCTCATGGGTGCGGCCATGGAGCTGACCTACTCATCCCCAGAACCAGGGGGTTTGTTCAGGCCACTCAGGCAGCACCAGCCCCCAGTTCTGCTTCATTCCTAAGGCAAGAAAGAAACCCAGGGAAGGACCTAAAGAACAGCTCTCCATTATCTTTGCTGTAGTGTTCTTTGCAGAATCTATGCTGGTCTCTCTACCCAAAGAGAAGGACACGGTCAACTGTAATAAATAATCTATAATGGACTGGGGCAGAGACGTCAGCTCCCTTCCAGAAGACACAATAAAATTCACTCACTAATTGTCTTGCTAGAAGCCTCTAGGCCTCTCTCCACAAGTAGGCTAGAAGGATTGGAGGTGACTGGAAATCCTCCAGTCTAGCGATATAAATCCTCAACAGCCACCTGAACATCCACATAGTGTCACTTCACTGTACCCAAGTTGCACACAGCCAAGTTCCTTCTCACGTGAGGATGAGAGAAAGAACCACCTACTGCCTGCTTAGCTCTCTCGTATGCTCCCGAAACCTCCCTTTCTTTAATAAGACACCATCCGTCTCAGAGGGCTCTTTCCTCAGGAGAGTTGCAGGGAGGGGCCGCAGTATGAACAGGAAGAGCAATGGCACTTTCATGGGGGGCTGGCGCTGACCTTAAAAAGGACAATGAAGTTCGGCTTCTCTATTGGTATAGAAGTCAGAGTAGCTGACTTCAAAAGGCAAAGTACGGTTGGCCCCCTGAACAGTGTCCCCCAGAGGCAAGAGAAGGCACGCTTTCGAGATCTGTTTCCAGAACAGTTTAACCTTCCAAGAATCAGAGGACTCAGAGTCTGAGAGATCCCTGAGCCCTTCACTCAACCAAGAATAAGTGAACTGAAGCATTCCAAACGGAACTCTTAAAATACATTTAAACACCTCCAGAAAAGAAATGTCATTTAGAGTACGCGACGGTAGTGGAGATAAGAGGCATAGAACAGAACAATTCGTGTGACTATAGGACATGAATCTAAGTCATAAGCCCCAAGAGAGAACACAAGGTGACCTTCAAGGAGGCTGATGCCCTTCAGTTAAAACGTCAGTGCCCAAGACAAAGTGATCCTCAGCAGACATTATCTCAGGTTCCATGACTGGAAGAAAATCTCCCAAACCACACCCTCTAGAAGATAATGATCTGCTTGATGTTTGCTTTCATTCCTCCTGAGGGAGGGACTGTCCATGCAAGAGTTATTACTTGAAGCCACTGACATGATTCACCTGCAGTCTCCAACTCGACAGTGCTAGGAGAGAAGACCATATGATTCCAAAGCATGCTAGTGGGAGGCTCTTGCACTATTGCAAACTCACAGCAAGTCCTGGCTGGACCACTTGACCTCAGTCTCCCCTTTTTTAAAACAGGGATGTTCTTTCTGACTTTGACAGCATTTAGACACATCTGTGATCTCTGCGCTTGAGTCCCTTCCTGATGGGCACAAGACCTATAGCAACTCAAGCTCCACTTCTCAAACAGCTTCTGAGTGTTCTGACACACAGCACCCTTCCCCTCCAAACAAGGATAAGTAACCTTCGAAACATACAAGACAGTACTTGAAGGCTAATGCTATTTTTAGCACTTCCTGGGAGAATCCACTTATTTTTAAAACTGCACTCAGGTTGTTCACACAAGGAAGACAAGTTAAAAGAAGGATCTGAGCAATGAAAGGCTGACAACAACATCAACACCCCCCCCCCCGACGACACTCTCTAGGGTCTACTACGGTGAAGGATTGCAGCAGAATTCAGTGCAGCCTTCACCCTCAATTCCTCAGAGTCCTCATTATCACGAGATTCCACAAATGAGTTTCCAACACTGTGGAGAACGGCCTGGCCCATAGAAGGTACCGTACTGAAGATGCCAGAAAGCAGGTCCAGAACACCTCTTTGTTCTGAACTAAACCAGAAGGTGGGCTGGATAAACGTCCATCCTGCCTCGCTTTCTAGTTTAAAAAGAGACTTCTGCAAGGCACTTCAGGCTGTAGGAGCCTCTAGGAACCACAAAAGGATCAGCACTGGCACCCGTGTTCCCCAGGATGAGGAACTGGGGATTCTTCCACCTCATGGCATTAGTTCTCTTTAGTTGCCATCCCAAATCACCCTAAACTTAGTCCTTAAAACAATGCAAATGTTGTCTTACAGCTCTGTAAGTAAGAAGTTCAAAATAGACCTCATTCACTGGACTTAGATTAAGCTGTTGGCTGGACTCCATGGCTTCTGGAAGGTCTAGGGGAGACTCTAGGCCTCGAATTCCCTTCAGGGTCCAGAGGCTGCTCTCAGTCCTGGGCCCCTGGCTCACTCCTTCCTTGGCTCTAGCCCCTCTGACTCTGACTCTCTCTCTGGCACTGACTTCTCTCCCTCCCTCTTCCATACTTAAAAGCTCTTATGGTTATATTTATTACAGTGAACCCACCTGCATAATATAGGGTAACCTCTATATCTGGAAGTCAGATGACCAGCAGCCTTAATTCCTCTTGGCCACACATCCTCACATACTCATGGGTTCTAGGGACTAGGCAGGGGCATCTCTGGGGCGCTGCTACTCTACCCACCACACTCACAAATAAAAGAACTGTAGGAGTCAATTTTTGGACCTAATTTGCTGTTGGCCAGAGGTCACCACTTTATATTATAGGTGCTCACAAGTTTTCTTACAAAGAGGGGCATCCTATGAAGGGACTCTGAAGTCATCTTCCTGGCACCCAAGTCACAGCACCCTGGGAATTATGGAGCACTGTAAGGTACTGCTGTCCTGGGCATAACTCAATAGCTGTACCCACACATGTGTACACTTGCACATGTATTTACAGGCGTGTGGCATGAACCCCTATGGGAAGGCACTTCCTTAGATCCTGCCACAACTCTGGACTTTGAGTGAGTCACCCCGTACAGGTGGCTTAATCAGATTCTAGGGCCAGTAATACCACCTACAGATTATACAGACCTCAGAACTAAGCAATTACTAAATCTAAGCTTTGGAATTAATATAAACAAGTATTTTAAAGCACCTAGCAGTGTCTATCATGCAACAGGCACTTAAGTTTTCCCTGTTTCTTTTTCTGGTTCCAGAAACACATTTTCACTGTTTAAAATATGACTCTGTATGTAGATAGAGAAGGGACAACAGTGCAACTTTTAGAACATGTGATGGTTTTCAATTCTCCAAGATGTGTGTGTGTGTGTGTGTGTGTGAATGTACACATACATATCATATGTGTGAACTTGGTAGTCACAGGAACACTAAATTCCAACACTGTGTCAAATAATTACGATTAATCCCAGGTATAAAATGTTATGCTTAGCTTTAGCAAAGAGCTCTCAGCTGATCCCATGTCCACTTACTACAATTAATAAATCACCCCCTCCTCATTTTCACACTAACAGAAAAGGAGCGCCTCAGAGCCCACAATTCCAAAAGCTCCCCATTCTTTACCTTGTCTTTTGCTACCATGAAGTTTGTTCTTTTGAGAGTTGTTTTGTTTTTTTGAGACAGGGTCTCGCTGTGTGATTCAGGCTGGTTTTGAGGTCACTACATAGCCCAGGTTGGCCTCAAATGTGCAATAATCCTTCCGCTTCAGCCTCTAGAGTGCTGGGTAACCATCAAGTTTGAAGACCAAAAAGTCAAAAAGAAAGGAAAAGAAAAGAAAGACCCAGCATCAGGTTGGAATGAGGAAATACAGCTCTGCTTGGCAGGAACACACAGTGGAGAGATCAAACAAAGACGCCAGAGGTGTGCAAATCACTTTTCCTGGTACCTGCTTTGGTGCCAAGACAAACACCAGGGGCAGAGCAGACAGCAAATCCAGGGAGACTGCTGAGCTCCCAGAGCTCTACTAAATTAAGTGCGGAACCCATACTCAGATTATGTTAAGCATTATTCACAGATCACCCTCACTAGGAAAAACCCTCCTGAGCTGGGGCTAAGATAAGTAGCTGTGCTCTCCAGTGTCTCAGAAGTCCCATTTCACGCCTGCCATGCTTGCCAGACCAGGACTTTGGGTCCCAGGAAAAAGGTAGGGCTACTTAGCCCACCCCCACAGGAGATGGAAGCACGGCCCCATCTGGAAGGACATCAGAGCACAGCCCCCGGCCCAGCTACCTGAGGTGAGGCGGTCCTGCACGCTGTGAACTGACCGTCTGCCTGGTCTGGAGGCTGCTGTCGCTGTAACAGCTTCCGAGGCCGATGGGCCTAGTCGGCTGAACACCTGTGCCAGGACCGCACGCCACAGCTGCCAGAGCAGCAGTCCTCATGGATGCTGACCTGCCAGGAGACCCATGTCCTCTCCCTCAAATCCCAGACCCAGCATGCCACGGCCAACACTGCCAAGGCCATCCTGCCTAACACAAAGGCCACTGAAGAGACCACAGGACAGCAGTGGAGAGGAAAATCTCATCCATCTTTACACCTGAGGAGGCAAAAGCTCTTTGAGGCCTCCTGGCCTTCAAACTCACCTGTTGCTTTTTTGATTCCAAGATTGGAGTGGACTTTGGAGACATGGTGCCACGTCTTCCTATTGGCTACCAGGAGTTCAGCAAAGAGAACTTGGCACAACAATGCAAATGGAAGACCCCAGGAGCGCCCTGCCAGGAGGTCCCTCGGCCTCCCCAGCACCTCCAGGGCTCTGGAAATGAGGCAGGACTGGGTGACAGCTAACTTCGCAGTTTAGGATGTTAATTAGGACCCAAAACTGAGTCCCATGGGTGCCATTCACCAAGTGAACCTGGACACCACAGTGAGACAAGACACACCAGCAGATTTTATGAAGAAGAAGAGAGCAGAGAAGCTGATGGGCAGCAATTCCGATTTTGGTGAGATCTGGAAGGTTACCAGCCCTGTGAGTAGCTGCACTATAAAAAGAGTCCAACACTAAGTATTTCCTTTCCCATAAAATATTCATTGCCGCCTGGAAGAGCCAAGAAGCCGAAACCTCAAGTATTTCTAACTTTGTACTGCAGTAATAACAGAGTTTTATAAGAACCTTCTGACTGTACTTATACAGACTATAAATACACTTCCATCTAAGAGAAAGGAGAGGAGACATATATAGCCCCCTGCCGAGTCTGCAGTGTACCCAGAAAGACCCCAAGTACACCTACAATTCCATTTAGCATTTTAGCAAGCAAACAGCAGATGGAGTGATCCATGATACCAGTCCTAAAAGCAGCTCCTGCTGTGAAGCCATGGCTTTTCTCACAAACAGTACTTAGGATGCACTCAAAACCTGGTTCGCAAATGGTATTGCTCCTGGTTCGCAAATGGTGGCCAGCGGAACAATGTCCAGAGTGCCTGATACTTAGCTCTTGGCAATTTACAGAGTGCTCTCTTGTATTTTCATCCTGAAAACAAGCCTGGAAAGGGGGCACAGAAGGTGCTGTTATCCTAGGAGGTTCGAGGTGGGAGTGCAATTTGTCCATGAGTAGAAGGCGGGAGAACAGGACAGACGGAACATCACCCCTGTGATCCACCAACAGTCTTCTTTCCCTGCCACTGTCCCTGCTGAGGGGCAAAACAGGAAGACGAAACAGTGGAACCCAACTGAAGAGCTGAACCACGCATGCTTCAGCCACATGACCATGCCCTTTGTGCACGATCTGTAAAATTAGTCAGTCTCACAGTCCTTCTCAGGGTGCACAAAATACTGAGCCTCTGCCAGAGGTCACCATGATTGGTAGTCCGCACATTAACCAAGTGTGGAGCATTCTATCTCTTACCCGCCCACTTGCGTTCACCAGACACACAGACAGACAGGCTGGCTTCACTTCACTACTCTTCCACAGCCTTCTAGACAGAAAGGGTGTGGGTTAATAAAATGATGTGCAATAGTTCCAGGACATTTGACACTGACGCTTCATTTGAGATGAAGACCAAAAGTAAAAGCTTTCCATTTACCCCAATAAACGAGGTCTTTTAATTTCCCTAATTCCTCTGCCCATCCGAAGACTTAAATTCTCTTTAGCAGAATTTTAGTAGGTGAAGTCACTGACTGCCCGCGATATCTTCAAAGAAAGAAAGACATACATACAAAGTCTACTAAGGACACCTTTAGGTGCACCTACCACACCAACAGCAGGTGGGTTTTGCCAAAGACTCACATAAGTGCATTCATAACCAATGATCATGATTGTATATGCCTTTTGAAATGCATCACTGCCAGACTGCAATCAATAGAATAAACCTTGCCTTATCAGGAAGCTCTCCTGGAAAGCTCTAAGAATTTGATCTCAGTTGCAAAGAAGAAAAGGGTAAACTATATCCAGGACTGTTGATCTGCCTAGTTCAACACAAAGCTGGTTGTATGGTCCTCGTGTCCCTACAGGATTCGATGAATTTGGGCGTTCACTGATGAGCCATCTGGGGACAGGCCTATCTGCAAACTGGCAGGCTTCCCTATTTGTTCTGTGGAACAATAAACGTCAATGAATTAGAAGCTTCAATTATGTCAGAACATTTCCAACACCTGACTCTTAAGAAAAATCAGAACCGTGAAAACAAAAGATTTAACAAAAAAAATTTAAGAGGTCTATCTTAGGACAGGGTTTCTTAATCTCAGGAATACTAGCACTTTGGACCATGTGATTTTTTTTTTTTCTTGTAATGAGTGGAAGAGTAGAAAGGACATTGTCCTGTTCGATCTAAAAGATTTAGAAACATTCCTGGATTCTACCCATTACACATCAGTAGCAACTCCCTTCTGTTGTGACAACCAAAAATGTCTCCAGACGTTGCACTGCATGTGCCTTCAAGCATAAAACTGTCCCTGGTCAAGAACTACCGATAAGAGCTAACATTAATCCAGTCGGTTATATAGCTTTCAAATGCCACTGTGCAATTGTTAAGTGGTGACCAAAACACTAGCCCTTGTGTGCCACAAAATCACGAACTGGGGCCGGAGGGTTAGCTCAGTGGTTCCGGCGCCTGCCTCGCAAGCGCAAGGACCTGAGTTCGATCCCCGGTAACCACATAGAATGCTGGGCATGGAGACACGCCCACCAACAATCAACACCGCATACCACAATGCCGGGCGTGGTGGCTCACGCCTGTCATCCCAGCACTCGGGAGGTAGAGACAAGAGGATTGCTGAGTTCGTGGCGGCTTGCCTGGGCACCATAGTGAGCTCAGGGCCAGCCTGAACTGCAAAGCAAGACCCTGTCTCCAAAAAGCAAAAAAAAAAAAAAAAAATCACGAACTGTCCAAGGACTCGATTACTTCACCGTCTTAGGCTTACAAAAGCAAGAAAACACACTATTTTGCAAAGCATTTCAGCAGCACTTATAACCAGAAGGAGTTTTCCAAGTTAACCTTAGTTAGCCAGAAAAAGTAATAGACTGCCATAGTTTCCTCCTCAAATATTCCAG
This sequence comes from Thryonomys swinderianus, assembly GCA_004025085.1. NCBI lineage: Eukaryota > Metazoa > Chordata > Mammalia > Rodentia > Thryonomyidae > Thryonomys > Thryonomys swinderianus. Next base: position 16,453 of record PVIC010018073.1, read on the forward strand.
TGACTTGTGTTTTATTCTCTCCATTCTACCACCCCCAAGATCAACAGGCTGTACTTAACTGGCCTCATAAAAGGACTCAACTATCACTGGACTGTCACTGAAAGCATCTATTTTGTTTAGTAGTAGTTCAAAGAGGAAATTGTGAAGGCAACTGCAAAGGAGAAGAAAATGAAATTTTGATCACATCACTGGATACCAGTGCTTGCCAATAAAAAACACTGCAAACTGAACTGTTTCTTCCCTACTCATACGCACATGCAGGGGTCACACAGATGTTTATATATGAATGCACAAGCACACTCACCAACACACACCCAGCCACTGAGGCCAACACTCATAAATCATGCGCATCCCTGTTACTCCCCTAGGGGTACCACATTAGCCCAAGATTCCCAAGTGTCTCATCTCTACTAATCCGAAAAATGAAACAGAAATGGCTGGGGGAACAGTGGTACAAAGACAACCTGCGGGCTGGGGATTTAGCTCAGTGGTTCCAGCATCTGCTTGCAAAGTGCAAGGTTCCAAGTTCAATCCCCGGTACCACATACTGCAATGGTGGCTCATGCTTGTAATCCCAGCACTCAAGAGACATAGGCAGGAGGATTGCTGTGAGTCTGGGGCTTCCCTGGGTTACACAGTGAGCTCAGGGCCAGCCTGAACTACAAAGCAAGACCCTGTCTCAAAAAAACCTAAAAAAAAAAAAAAAAGACAACCCGCAAAGAGCCCTCCTGAGCCAAGATTCTGCATGCTGCTGGGTGAGGGCACCTCTGGGATAACCTGAGAGCTACACAGCTCTCCCCAGGGATGGGATGTGTGTGTACACATGTGCGTGCATATGTGTATGTGCACATGTGTGTGTACATGTGTCCACAGACAGACATGTTATCCCCAAAGCCCCAGTCACTGGAATAGCATAACCCTTTCTAGGTCAGGCCACCACACCCTTAGGACATTTGCTGTTTCCCCTGCTAAGCACAGTGAGCCCTTCACAAGGCAAAGCAGCTTTTCTCCCAGGCTAACAGGAAGAAACTTTTCATGAGAGAAAGAAAAACAAAGCCTACTCCTCCCTAGGCATCCTGGTCCTCTCTAGGACTATCATTAAGAGATGCCTGATTTCCACACACACCTTGCTGGTTCAAGGAAATCAATATGAAAATCAATTCATCCACTGATATATTTTATCAAGATACATGTGGCAATGCCACATTTCATTTACAGTGCAGCACTCGGGGAAGCCAAGGTCACTGGATAGCAAGCGGGATGCAGGGTGGGTCGGGGTGGGGGGAGCCCATATTCTGCACTGGCTGCAAATAGAAAAGTGAATGAAATAGGAACAGAGATAGAAAAGGGAGCCTGGGGATGCAACAATTACTGTATGTAGGAGGCGCAGCGTCTCTCCTGCTTGCCAGCTTGTTTAAATGTGAAATAGTCGGTAGATTTAAAATTCTAAGTATTTTTCTTCTTACCAAGGCAAACCAAAAATGGTTCTACTAGTGTGCTGGGCAGTAGAATATAAAACACTTCTGAGCAGGAAATGAAGAGGAAGGAAGAAACAGAGATGGGATAAAGGGCAGCTGAGACCACCAGAAGGTGAACAAGAGGATCAAGACAAAGACTGAAAGGGGCCAGGCGGGTGGGCCAAGGGGCACGTGCTGGGAGCCAGCGTCAGGCAGGAAGCAAGCGGGAATTTCAACAAGCCTCGGGGAGGAAAATTATGATATCTGGATGTCTACAAAGAGGCATATTTTTAGTAAATTTGAAAGTGATTTGCCACACATGGCACCATCCCACTCCAAGGGTTCTCCGCCGGCTCCGGTAGCTGTGCCATGGATCAAATGTACTCAGTAATTGCAGAGTCACTGCTACCCTCTCACCTCTAAACAGAGCAGATTAAAATAGCATGAACAGCTATAATAACAGGTTTGAGATTCAGCTTTTTACAGCCAGGGAAAAAAATGCTTATGGAAATAAGGATTTTGCTGACTATTTTCCAAGTGAAAAAAGGGAAAGAGAAGTAGCCATGGGAGCTGAAGGGCAAAACTGTACCCAGTGCCAAGTGGGTTCTCAGCTGCTGCATGCCACCCTTCCACACTAATGTTAAGATTAGGGTGCCCTGAAGTCTGTGGGCAGGGCCTGGCCATTCCTCCCTGCCTCCCACCGTCTCGATGGGTCCTACAGACCCGCTTTATGACCTTTGCTGTCTGCCCTCAGGGTGCTCCTGTACCCTGGAGCCTCGGCAGCACAAAGAGCACCTAGGGAAGGGAGGCAGGTGAACCGCAGGTGCCCGCTTCTGGGTGAGGTAAACTGACTGTACTTAGATCCCTTCTAAATCAGCCTTTACTGGTCAGAATCCAGGACTCCACACTGCTGTACTTGGCTTTGAAAAACTGAGCTTCGCTTTCAAATGCTCACAAGTCTCTGAGCACTTCCAGACTCACATCCCAGCCAGTGTTCCTGCAGTGCTCACCTCGTGCCAGCAGTAGTACGGGTTTTACCTGCTTCCTCCAAATTCCCATCACACATCCTTGGGGCCGTTTGCTCTGTCCCTCCCATTTTACAGGTGAGAAAACTAACGCCTGACTGTTTTAGTAACCTGTCCAAAACCCCACCGCTGGGAAGCGTGGCCAGCGCTGGCTGCAGCGGCCGAGCTCTCTCCTAACACCGACGTCCACGTGGACGGCACCCCCCGTTTCCAGAGCCACCGCCGCTCCTTTGCGTTTCACGAGGACACTACGGAAGTAGCCGGGTGGTTCCCAGGGACATCTACAGCGGGCCCACTTGCTGACTGCCCTGCCTCGGCTGGGACCGATCCCTCCAAAGAGCCGCTTTACTGGGCTTTCCGTGCTTTAAGGGAGCCAGATCTCACGGTTTCTTCTGCTCTGCCTCAGCGATCAGATGGAGCAGTCCCAACAGGACAACGAGTTCCCAGAGACAGAAAGATCTTCCTGTGTCCTGTCAACACTGAGCAAGAAAAGGCAAGTCTACCTCCCGGCCCTGGACTCTCCTCACCCCTGGGTCTTTACGAATTTGCCTTGTGTTCTGCGTGATGCACCTGTGAGGCTGGGGATGGAGGGAGGACACCCTATTCTCAGTGCTCAGGCCCTTTCCCTACGAGGAGAACAGCACTGCAATCTATGGCTCCATCCGAAGATGTGTGCTGAGCTGCACTCTCAGGGCACAGGGCGACTGCCAAGCCCTTTTTGAAGGCCCACTCAGAACAAGGCAGGACAAGCAGAGGGAGCCTTCAGGGTTCACCAGCAACAGAACTGCGCCCGCTCTGACTCTTCTTCTTCCCCAGCTGCTGTGTGAGACCCCAACCTGAGAACATCCTTCCTTCGAATCCTCTCTCCTTGGAGTTGCCTCAGAGTTGTCCTCTTCAACACACCCGCTTCAGGCATCTCCCCTGCCTGCCTCCTAACCCCTGGCGGGTGAAGCCTGGGCAGCAAAAGCACCTCTTTTCCAAGTGGGGTGTGTGTTCTGGAGGCGAGGTATGTGGGAGCAAACCCTGGAGGGCTCCTCCAACTTCAGTGCACATGAGAATGGTCTGGGAAGCTTACTGAATACAGATTTCTGCGCTACCCCAGGGATTCCAACTCCAGCCTGTCCAAGCAGGGCCAGTTTCTCACATGCATTCCACAGAACCGTGAGGTCAGGTGGCTTGGTGGGGCACTTTGAGAATCCCTTGACCTATGGGCTGCCACGGAAGAGAGGGAAATCTGGGCCAGGGAGTCTCAGGAAAGGAGCCACATCAAGAAGGCGTATCTCAGGGGCTGGAGATTTAGCTCAGTGGTTCCGGCACCTGCCTCGAAAGCACAAGTCCCTGAGTTCAATCCCGGTAACCACATACAATGCTGGGCGTGGTGACTCACGCCCACCAGCCATCAATACCACATCCCACAGTGCCGGGAGTGGTGGCTCACACCTGTATTCCCAGCACTCGGGAGGCAGAGACAGGAGGATTGCTGAGTTCGAGGCTTGCCTGGGCTACATAGTGAGCTCAGGACCAGCCTGAACTATAAAGTGAGACCCTGTCTCAAAACAAAACAAAAAAAAAAGAAGGCATTATCTCATACGCAGAGCTTGCTCCTCCCTTCATCCAGAAATGAAGTAAGACACTGCTGGCACCAGGCTCTGTGGTCCAGGAGCCAGACTGAGTCCTCTGGGGTGGGGGTGGGGCACCAGAGAGCACTAACCCCAGGGCCCAAGGTGGGGTTCCAGCGCCACCTGCTCTGTCCCACTGAGAGGGAGAGAGGAGGCAGCTCCATCTGGACCAGTCAAGGAACATCACAAGCCAGTCTCCCGCACAGGGCAACGCTGTCAGAAAGACGCTCACCTGTGAACGGAAGATGGAGCCGTCTGGTTGTGCCCTGCTCAGGTCCAGGAGCACACCGAGTCCTTAGGCCAGGAGTGGCCAACTGACCTGGGCGTGAGACCGCTGAGGACAAGCTGGCCCTCGCTGCTGTCTGTGAGCATCACTAAGCTTTCAGAACCTCCCTCAAGAGGCACTCACAACTATGCCATTCTTCCAGGCTCTCCTCACTGTGATCCCCAACCCTAACCCGCTCTGATGAGAACAATACTGGGCAACTCCTAAACCACACTCTGCTCCCTCGTTCCCTTGACTCCTTTCCCTGTTCTGGACAACATCGGCCAGCTCCTTCACAAACCCATCTCTTGGTGTCAACCCACAGGACCCAGCTGAGCAGGAGAGACTGGGCCCAGCCATGGCCACTGTCATCTCAAAAACATGGCGTGAGGGTGTGGTGGTTCACACCTGTCATCCCAGCACTCGCAAGGCAGAGGCAGGGGGATTGCTGAGTTCGAGGCTTGCCTGAGCTACATAGTGAGCTCAGAGCCAGCCTGAACTACAAAGCGAGACCCTGTCTCAAAAAAAAAAAAAAAAAAAACATGGTGTGAGCTGCACATAAGAAGCAAGCCAGAATGGCAGCTGCCAGGAAAATTCCTCAAGGATAATGAAGCCAAAAGGGGTTTATAAGGTTCCTGTTTCCTGTTCCTGCTGGTTCTGGGATTAGATGGGGCAGAGATAGCAGATAGACACAAACACTCCACGCTTGGGCAGAAGAAATAGGTTCCAGGAGGTTCTAGGACGTACAAGGTTTAGAGCCAAAGAGTCATTAGCCCCCAGAACCCCAGGGACAGCTTGCTCTAACCCTTCCACTGAGGAGAGTGTATTTAACAGGGGCATGGGCTAAGGGCTGGTCAGTGCAATCTGGCCTTTCCCGTGGCAAACAAGGGCACATCCAGCCGTGAGTTAGGGTGTGCAGACTCAGCCTGGCTCCCACCCTTCCACAGTGAGGCTCGCTTTGCTCCTCTAATTCCCTCTTCCCTCCTCATGGCAAAATAGATGCGTCTATGGAGTAAATTTAATTTACGGGCGAGGGATCCAACCCTAGAGGACCTCACTGTCATCAGTCAGTGCACTCTGGACCTCTCTTGTCAGCCCAGGCTCCACCCCTGTGGGGAATCAAAATGGCTTAGGAAGACGATCAAGGATGTAGGGGAGCAGAATCAGAGGAAGGGGCTTTCCCAGACCCACCTCCTCCTTGTAAAGGAAGCCGAGGCCTCTTCTACAGATCTGACTAAACAGAAGGCCTAGAGAACCAGACATGGGGCTACACACCTGTAATCTCAGCACTCTGAGAGGCTGAGGCAGAAAGATTGCAAGTCTGAGCCCAGACTTTAAAAGACTTGGTTTCAGAAAAAAAAATGGGGTGGGAGTGGAGCTCAGTGTGAAGGCCCTGGGTTCAATCCCCAGGAAGGAGGATAGGGATGGGTGTAGTAGCTGGCACACCACAGGAGTCAGACATCGCCAGGCACACTCTTCACCTCCCCTAGACACAGTTTCCTTGCTTCTAACATGGAAAAGGGCACCACCCCCTTTCTACCTCAAAGGGCTGCTCTCCGGTTACATGAGACTAGGAAAGAAGCCAGTGGGACAAAATTTTACAAAGCAAGCTCTCTGGGTGGACTGTAAAACATTTTTCTGCGTCTGAAATTTTGTCATAAAAACAAAGCACATCATTTCCATAGAGGAAAGCTGAACGAGAGGGGAGAGGAGAGACATTGTTAACTCTTCTTCTATGTCTGTATTGGCTCACTTCTTTGTTGGGGGGGAGGTTGTTTGTTTGTTTTTGAGACAGGGTCTCACTTTGGAGCTTAGGGTGGCCCTGAGCTCACCATGGAGCCCAGGCAAGCCTGGAACTCAGCAATCCTCCTGCCTCTGCCTCCTGAGTGCTGGGATGACAGGCGTGAGCCACCGTGCCCAGTCGTATTGGCCCACTTCTGAAAGTGGGTGCACCTTCCGGTGGTCTCTGCTGTCTAACTAGAAAGGGCAGGTGGCTGTGAGGGTGCGTAGAGGAGCTGGTATCAGAGAAGAAGCTCCAGCGCTCAGAGTTCCTGCATCCTCATCCGGGGCCTACTTCTTCTGCACTGGGGAGGCAGCCGCAGCCACAGGCTCCTGAGATCCGGAGATGGCTCCTCTTGCTCAACCAGTGCTCTCCGCCCCGGGCCCCTCATGCCGCACTGCACTCGCACTCAGCAGTCACTCAATACCTGCGTCCGACTAACAATGAGGGCGCATGAGAGGCTGGAGCAGGTGCACCCCACAGTCATTAAGGACAGGGAGATTTCCATCAGCCAGACTTAGCTTAACTGTCTCCCTCTGCTCTGTGAAGCTCAGGTTTCTGGGCTGTGGCCAAGAGATGCTAATTTGCCAGTGGTCTAAATGGTGAAGGCTCCTTGGTGTCCTGAGCTCAAAGGGTTAATGTTTAGGAGATCTTTCCTCTCCCACAATCCCTTTTCCAAATGACTGGCCCTAATCCCAGAGCTTAGTAAGGGTGGAATTCCAGAACACCTCAGTTCCGGACCTTGTTTGGCAGGGGCTGGAAAAAGCGACAGGCAGAGAGGCTGAGACAGAGGAGAGGGTGGGAGCAGCATGTGACAGAGCAGGCCACTGCTGCTGCAGGCCTCCCAGCCATCCAGGGCCTCTCCTTCTCACACCTCCCTGCCAGCACTGCTGACATCAGTGTATTAAAAAATACAGAAGGGCCAGAGGGTTAGCTCAGTGGTTCCGGCGCCTGCCTCGCAAGCGCAAGGTCCTGAGTTCGATCCCCGGTAACCACATAGAATGCTGGGCGTGGAGACACGCCCACCAACAATCAACGCCGCATACCACAGTGCCGGACGTGGTGGCTCATGCCTGTCATCCCAGCACTCGGGAGGCAGAGACAGGAGGATTGCTGAGTTCGCAGCGGCTTGCCTGGGCACCATAGTGAGCTCAGGGCCAGCCTGAACTACAAACTGAGACCCTGTCTCAAAAAAAAAAATACAGAAGGCAGCTTGCTTCTGTGGGTTACCTGACCCCGCAGCAATGGGCCTTGCGTCACATTTACTCTGACAGGTAAACTGAGTAAACATGACGTGGACATCCTGCCCACAAAGAGAACTGAGCTGAACTTCGCTCCCCGTCCCCCGGACCATCTCCCCTAAGCGAAGTGACCTTAAAGGCAGGATACATCTGCTGAAACCCTGTTGAGATTATTCATATGTTTTGATTCCTAATTCAGAAAATAATAAGTAGTTCAGGCTTCCAAGTTTAAAAATATATTCATCATCTGGTCTCCGTCACAGCATGTATCCCACTGGCACGGGAGGGTACGTCACAAGAGGCTTCCTAAAGCGGCCTGTGCCTGTATTTCCATCTAGCCATAGGTGACAGGCCTACGTGGTCTCACAACTCCTCTCTCCATTTTATTAAAAACACTATTTTAAGGCTATTGTCAAGAAGAGTAACTTAACTCCTCCACAACATACAGCTTAGCGACTGGCAAGCTGTAAATCCAGTGTTCTCTCGACTGTTCCTCAGAAAAGTAGAAAACCCACAAGCATAAGAAATGAGAATTTACACTCAATTTCAAACTCCTTGTGTAAATCGAAAGGGAACAACTCAGAGCCATCCTCAAACTTTCCTTTTCCTAAATATACTCAGGTACACGTGCACATACATATGTGTGTATGTATCTGTATAGATATGTATCTGTATGATGCATGTGTGTACAAATACACATATATATATGTATAACTATAGGGCATATATAGACATGTGTGTACAAACACACACAGCATAGCTATGAAGCAAAAGCGCACTGCTTGGGGTCTAGCGTGCTCACTCCTCCCATCTCCAGCAGTCTCCTTCTAAGGAGCCCAGTGCGCCCTTGTCCAACCCACAAGGCCTATGCTGTTCCACACAACTGCTAAGGACAGAACTGTGTGTCCTTAAAAGTAACTTATAGAGCCGGGCGTGGTGGCTCACGCCTGTAATCCCAACACTCGGGAGGCAGAGGCAGGAGGATTGCTGAGTTCCAGGCTTGCCTGGGCTCCATAGTGAGCTCAGAGCCAGCCTGAACTACAAAGCGAGACCCTGTCTCAAAAAAAAAAAAAAAAAAAAAAAAAAGTAATTTATAGACACTCTAGCCCAAAACGTGACTATACGGTTAAGACCTATAAGCAGGTAACTAAGATTAAATGAGATCAAAGCAGTGGGGCCCAAATCCAACAGACTTCTCATTCTTATAAGAAAACATCCCAGAGAGTTTGCATTCTTTCCCCACTAGAGAGGACACAGTAAAAAGACCAAGAACTGAACCCCACAGGACTTCGATCTTAGATTTCCAGCCTCCAGAGCTATGAGAAATAAATTTCTATGGCTTTAGCCCAGCAGACTGTAGTATTTTGTTATGATAACCTAAGGCGATGATGCTCATCACAAAGTGGGGGCCTGCTCAAAGTGGGGGCCTAGTTAGTGGGAGCCTTAACTCCAGCAGCATCAGACAGATTCTCTGCCTTCTCAGGGTTTGGGATACAGACAGGCCTTGGCACGTGTAAAATTGGGAGTCCTGGCGTAGTTAGTTTTAGATTCACTCTGTGTCTGCAGAAAGATGAAAATGAAACCAAGAATGTGGACAGAATGAGAAAGAGAGAGAGATAAAGAGTTTCTGACAGCTAGGTCTTAGTTCTATTCACTTGCCTTTTAAAGGTAAGACTGTATTTTTGCCCTTAGGCTCCATGAAATACTCTCACCTTGTGCCAAAATTCTCTTACTTAGCTTAAGACAGCACAGATTTTCTTTTTAACCTACAACCAAAAGAGCCCTAACAAATCACATGAAGGCAGACTTTGTGATCTGGAACCAAAGTAAAGTCTGTTCCAGGCATGATAGCCACCCTAGCCTTATGACAAGGGCCTACATTCTACAGAAACTAAGGTGACAGACATCCACTGAACTGAGGCAACAGACAAACTTGCCAAAGAACACGCTATCATCAAACACAGCCCAATTTACACTCCAGATAAAAATCAATCTTAAGCTGCCTAGACTTTTCAGTCAGGCCATAGATCTTATATAGATCATAAGGATGCCATGTTTTCCCCTCCTGTTTGCCTCACGTACAGGGCACACGTTCAGGAAGCAAAGAATAAAAGGCCGTTTCCATTTTTGATCCCACCATCTCTGCCAACCATACCAGGCACACATCTGCTAGAATAAATGGTTGCTATAGAAATCACCATTTTTGGAACAGGCCAACCCAGTGTCTATGAAGAATGCAGCCATTTCAGTCCTCAGTAAAATCTGTGGCCTTGGAACTCAGGGAAGGCCTAGAGGACAGCCAGCACCTTGCAGTCAAATTCCCCGAAGATGGGATGGGATCATGACACCTCGAGTCTCAGAGAATCCATCCATGACGGCCCAAAATGGAGAGTTCCTCCAAAAAGGAGGATTATACCGGAGGTCCCTACCTTAGGATTAATGTCACAATTTGGAGATGTTTGTGAAATACCACAAGAACTTCAGTACCACTAGTGGGAAAGGGCATGGGACCTGGGATCAGCCCACCTTGATTTTAAATCCTTGCTCTATATTTAATGTCTGTGTTAATCCTGTGCAAATTACTTACCTACTCTATGTGTTGGTTTCCTTCTCTATAAAATGAAGACAATAAAAGCCCATATTTTATGGGATCATTATATTGATTTTATAAAATAACAGTTGTAAGCATAACTGACGGATGTCAAGACCATGAGCAATGTTTTTACAAATAGCCATGGTGGTAGCTGGGATCAAGAATGAGACATGAGAAAAGCAAAGACAAAGGGCCGAGCCTTGGGCTTTCAGTTTTGATTCGGGGAAGAAATAACCTCCTCATCTCACCAGCGGCCAACCAAGGGCTGGACTTCACTCTGGCTGCTCAGCAGGACTGCTAGTGCACCCACGCTGCATGCAAAAGCTGCAGTGCCCTGTGCTCGCCTCGGCAGCACATATACTAAAAGCTACAGTGCCCTGGAGCCGGCTGGTCCCCTCACGTGATTGCTTCCCAGTGCCACTATCGCTGCCTAAAGTTAGCCATGCTGGGATTATTTACATTGTGAAAATCAGCAAATGTTGTAAAGCAGGTATTTTCCTCCTGGAGAATTAGTGGTTAACCATTTCCTAACACATCAATGGAAGAACTTCCTCCGAGGAAGTGGGATATGAAAAGCTTCTGATACCTAACATTGCTAACGATTTCAGGGTCAGGCGGGATTTCCCAGGAACAGTGACTGGGCATCCTTGCCTGGTGCTTCCATTTTCTTTCCAACTATTTACCTATGGAGACTGTGTCCTCCTTGAAATCATTAAAGTAATTTTAATCTATCACTGCAGAGCAAAGGACTCCAGTCATGAGGGCTTTCCACACATCAAGGGTGCTGTAAGAAGGCAGCAGGCATAGGAGAGGGAGAAGTTGCGACATCAGGGTCAGGATCCAGCACTGCTGGTTCCCAACTGTGTGACACCAAGAAAGAGGCTTACCCACTCTGAGCCTCAATCCGTCACCTGCACTATATTTCATGAATACCACAAGTTGTGGTAATTACCTAAGTACAACTATTTTTTTTTTTTTTTGAGGCAGGGTCTCACTTTGTAGTTCAGGCTGGCCCCGAGCTCACTATGGTGTCCAGGCAAGCTGCCACGCACTCAGCAATCCTCCTGTCTCTGCCTCCCGAGTGCTGGGATGACAGGCGTGAGCCACCATGCCCGACACTGTGGAATGTGGTATTGATTGCTGGTGGGCGTGAGTCACCACGCCCAGCATTCTATGTGGTTACCGGGGATCGAACTCAGGACCTTGCACTTGCGAGGCAGGCGCCAGAACCACTGAGCTAACCCTCCAGCCCCTAAGTACAACTTTTAAAGCACCTGACACAGGAGTCGACATAACCTAGATACCCCAAGGCAAGAGCTACTGATCTCCTATCATTGCAGAGGCCCAAAGAGAAATTCTCTATCCATCCGGGGGAGATAAGGGGTCTCAACATGCTTTCCAACTTTGAAGATTCATGATCCCACATCCTCCACACAAAAACACAGCACCTGTCGACATCCCATCTTTCTGGTTTCACAGGGAAAGCACTTTCATGTCATGTGGAACAGCAGTGGGTTCTATGTTACAGAGATCCTTGAAGGAAATGCATAATGAGAAATCCTCTCCACAGGTCACTCTGGGGTTACCGAAAGGGACATCAGGGGTAGAGAATGAGCTATGTACACACATACACACACTCTCTCCCTCTCTCTCCCTCTCCCTCTCTCTCTATCCCTCCCTCCCTCCCTTCCCTCCCTCTCTCTCTCTCTCTCTCTCTCTCTGTCTCTGTTTCTCTCTCTCTTTCTCGCCCTAAATTATTTGTCACAAAGGCCTACCTAAAATATCAACCTGAACTCAAAATTACTGTTTGAGTGATCTATGCATCCTTTACTATTTACTGCTCCACTCTAGGGCTTGTTGCTTGGAGATGTGTAAAACCATGAAAAGTCACACACTGTCTCATGTCTCATCATAGAACCACATTCCCTCCTCCTTTATTAAAAGCTTTTTTCTCTTCTTAGCCTCTTGCTCAAGACCATTTCTCTTGCACCTGTAAGAAAGAGGAATGGAACATGATGCAGATACCCAAGTTATAGCCACTTTGTTTCCCTGAACCTAAGTATGGTAGTTACCATTCACACAAAATATTTAACTATAATCTCCAAGTGCTATGATCCCAAGATGTACATATGAAAATAAGTCAAGACTATACCCCAGAAAAACCTCCCAGCAGATACCCAAGTTATAGCCACTTTGTTTCCCTGAACCTAAGTATGATAGTTACCATTCACACAAAATATTTAACTATAATCTCCAAGTGCTATGATCCCAAGATGTACATATGCAAATAAGTCAAGACTATACCCCAGAAAAACCTCCCAGTTCCCCAACTTGTTTTCTCCAGATCTTATGGATTTTTATAAAATAATCAAACATGCATAGGTTCCATGCACTAATTTCAGACACAACTGGGGTCCTGTGATAAAGTCAGTTGTGTGTATATAGCCAAGGATTAAAATTATAGAGAGGCATGATTTCCTCAGTCACTAACAACAAAGGATTAATCAGGAGTGAAGGAAGAGCTCCTGGCTTGGGAGTCCAGACCTAAGGAAAATATCTATCTCTGTTCCCCAGATGTCACCACAAACATGAATAAAGGTCTTTGATGAAAACACTTCCCATGAATTAGAGGACTCTGAAAAGACTGTTTTCTGCAGTGAATTCAGATACTTCTTGTTTTTATTTACTCAAAAATATCACCCAGAGTCAATGAATACAACTGAGACTGTACGTGGACATCATCCACGTGTCAAATCATCTTTCCCTTCAGACCCACTGGAAATATAGCTCCTTACATAAAGGTTTTCTAAGATCTTCTTAACAGCATGTCTAAGAGAGAAAGTAAAGTGTCTTTTTTTACCTAAAACAACTTCCGTATCTCCCCACCCACCAGTTACCCAAACTACCAGCCCAACAGTCTCTCTCCACACCTTCCTTACCATCTCCCTTTCCCTACAATCAACATGTCCACTGACCCTACCATCTGCCTGTTCCTTCCCCTCCGCTCGGTCACTGCTATCCTTCAGCCTGCATCCTGCTCACCCGCACCACTCGACTGGCTCCTAAGTGATGGACCTGACTCCAGGCTCTCCTACACACCCATCTTCAGGGCCACCACAGGGTGGGTCTCCGTCTAAGACATATTCCCCACATAAAACTCTTTCAACAATTTCTCCCAAACTTGCAGAATAAAGTCCAAGTCCTTCAGCTGAGCAAGCAAGACCTTCATAAAAAAAGTTCAGTCTTTCCTTTGGCCACCATCTGTACCTCTCTCTGTACACATTTTACACATTTCAAACCCCAGGGGAACCAAATGGCTGCAGACTCCACCCCACCCAGCTCTGCACATGCTTCTTCCCTCTGGAATGTCCTTCCCTCTTGTCTAAGTGGCCTCTTCCTCTTCCCTTTAAAATATTGCTTAGATGTCACCTTTTTTCAGTAATTGTCTGCAGCCCTCCCCAAAGCATTATCCATTGCTGCTTTACCCCATTCCCTTATGTTTGATTCTTCTCTTATTGCACTTATATGGTGGTATAATGTATCATTGTGGCTGTGTGATCAGTTCTCCTCACTTGTTGATTGGCTTCTTGGGAACAAGGACCAAGTTTCTAGATTTCTATGTCTCCAATGGTTGTTATACAGTAGGACTCAATAAATACTCTTTGAACAAATATATCAGATGTGATCAAGCCTTTCCTGCAGCTTCCACTACATTTTCTAGTGGTCTTGGGGAATATTTTTATTCTACTTTTTATTACAGCCATTTGGGTACTAGTTCTAAACCCAAATTAAGAGCTAGGAAAAATATTATGCCTCACCATCACTTCTCCAGCAGAGCCAAACACCAAGAGTAGGTACTCAGTAAATATTTGATGAGTTGAATAAAGTGAGTTCAAAGCTACTCCCCAGTAGAGGCTTAGCTTTTTTAAAAAACAATACAATGCTCAGTCACCTACTTAGGCAGCCTGAGAGGCTTCCAAATGTCCAAGTATCTGTCTTCTGAGCCAAGGTTACAGAAGGTCAGATTCCAATCTGCACAGAAGACCTTCAGCGACGCTGAGAAGACTGTACATTTCAGGTCACTGACTCCCAGGCATTAACGTCTCCAACACCACCACCCCACACTTCACCCAGAAGGTTCATACATCCGTTGTCTCATTTCTTTCTTCTAGAGTTTTCTGCCTGCGATTTTGGTAAATCTTGGGGCTAGAAACCACAAGTGGGAATTTTTCTTACAAATAAAACAATTACAAACCCATCTCCTATCTATTTTCAGTGATTTTTGACTCTGCTACCCAGATAAGATAGGAAGAGATGTGACCAGCTGTCCGTTCTTCGGAACAATCATATGAAACTGAGGTGCAGTCCCCTGAAGTGAACCAGTGACCCCACACGTGCATCTAGGAGCAGGCATGGAGATCACTTCTGCTGCAGTCCCGGCCTCACGGTCCCTCTCCCCTCCCTTCCTCCAGAAAAGATAAATTAGCGAGCTGTCAGCAAAGGACAGCCAAAGCAGTTGTGTTTCTGTTAAGGGGCAGTGGAAGTGTCTTTGATTAATGAAACCTTAATACGCGCCTGTTAGACAACCCTTCTCCAGTTGCTCTGAAGGAAGACAGATCCCTTCGGACAGACTTGAAACTGAAGCAGGGAAACCTGGTGTGCAACCACCAGCCCACCAGGTACGAGCAGGCACAACCCCAAGAAGAAATACATGCCAAGAAGTCCTGCTTTAGGGGTCAGCATGTGGTGGAATCCATTTCTCTGCCCAAAAGAATGTGGAACTCTCGCCTGTTCACTAAAACCAACACCTGCCCTATGTGCTAAGAGTCCTCTTGAAGTCCCAACAATAGACATCAAAGCTGACATTTGGGAGTCGAGATAACACGGAAAGGGTGTTTAAGAAAGGGGGACAGCAACAACATCAACACAAAGTTTGTCCTCACCTTTGACCTCTGAGAGGAGACAGTCCCCAAACACTTCAAGCCAGAGGAGTGTATACTCTCCCCACTTTATATACTCTGTGTATAAAATAATGGTTGTGCTTTCCAGAAGGACTCTCTCAGAGATGTAATAAAAGGCGAAAGCTCTTCAGGTGGGGAAAGAAGTAAGGGACCTACAGATTTGCAGTGCTGCGATATTCTGTCCTACCCAACATGCTCCCTGCCCTCCCTCCTCCTCTTGCAAAAAGAAAAAGAAAGGAGAAAGGGAGGGAATCAGTGCCCCCTGAAAGCTCTATTTCTGTGCACCTAGCCTGTCCTACTGAAAGCACTCCAGCGCCTCTGAAAATCAGCTCAGCCCTGAACACTCCAGGGAACACATTAACTTCCATCCTGCCCTCTGTCCCATGTATTGGAAAGTATGTTCTGTTCCTGGAAAGAACTCTGATAAGAACCCAAACAAACTTTTACAAACACCATGGCTTAAATCATCTCCCGGCTCCCTCCAACAAGCTAAACCCAGCACACTGCACCAAAGATACAGATCAATCACAGTGGAGAAGAGTTTAAAAATTTACATATTTGAGGGCCGGAGATTTAGCTCAGTGGTTCCAGCACCTGCCTCGCAAGTGCAAGGTCCTGAGTTCCATCCCGGTAACCGCATACAATGCTGGGCGTGGTGACTCATGCCCACCAGCCATCAATACCACATA
>PVIC010018074.1:0-19135 GCA_004025085.1 Thryonomys swinderianus
CTTCGGCAGCACATATACTAAAATTACCATGGGCTCTAGCTTTAGTCTTTGGCAGGTTGAAACCCAGTTTTTCCCCACACAATTTGTTAAAGAGGCTATCTTTCTGGAGAGTGTTTGGTTCCTTTGTCAAAGATGAGGTAGCTTAGTATATCTGGAGTTGTTTCTGCATCTTCTACTCTGTTCCTTTGATCCCTGAGTCTGTTTCTTTGCCAGTACTATGCCATTTTTATCACAGTGGCTTTGTAGTATAGTTTCAAGTTGGGGATTGTGATACCCCCTGCCATGGCCCTGTTGCCTAGAATTGCTTTGCTATTCTAAGTCTCTTGTGATTCCAGATGAATTTTTGGGTTACTTTCTCTAGCTCTGTGAAATATGCTGTTGAAATTTCAACTGGGATTGCATTGAATTCATATATTAGTTGTGGGAGTATGGCCATTTTAATGATATTGGTTCTTCCTACTCAGAAACAAGGGATGTCTTTCTATTTTCTGATATCCTCTTCAATCTCCCTTTTCAGAGTACTGTACTTTTCAGAGCAGAAGTCTTTCACCTCCTTTGGTAGATAAATTCCTAGATATTTCATTTTTTGGATGCTATTGTGAAAGGAATTGATTCCCCAATTTCTTTCTTAGCAAGTCTATTGTTTGTGTATACAACGGCTATTGATTTTTTAGTATTGATCTTGTATCCAACTATGGTATGAAATTTGTTGATTAAATCTCACAGTCTTTGGTTATGTTTTTGGGATCCTCTATATAGAGTATCATGTCTTCAGAAAATAATGACAGCTTAACTTTTTCCTTTCCTATTTTTATTCCATTTCTTTCTTTCTTTTGTTTAATTGCTGTGGCTAATGTTTCCCGCACTGTATTGAATGGTGATAGTGGACCTCCTTATTTTGTTCTTGATTTTAATGTGAAAGGTTTCATTTTTTTGACCATTTAATATGATGCTGGCTATTGGTTTCTCATAAATAGCTTTTATCAGGTTGAAAGAAAGACTGTCTATTCATTTTTTCTGTAGGGTTTTAATTATGACTGGGTGTTGGATTTGTCAAATGCTTTTTTCTGCATCTATCAAAATGACTATATAAATTTTGTCCTTGAGTCTGTTAATATAGTGTATTACATTTATTGATTTGTATATGTTGAACCATCCTTGCATCCCTGGGATGAGATCAACTTGGTATATGATCTTCTTGATGATTTTCTGTATTCTGTTGTAGAGGAAAATATTTTTAATTGATGTTTGTATCATATATTTCTTTGTTTATTTGTTTTAAAATTATATATATTTAAAATTATTTTCACATATAAAGTATATAGTTATGGTTTATAATCTATTCTACTAATCTCTTTTTTAACTGATTTATTTAAACAATTCACATTTAACATAAGTGTTTATCTTTTAGAGGTATAAATATTTTGTTTTTTTGTTTTAGGCTTTTTCCCTCCATTTTTCATCTCTTTTTTTAAAAAATTGAATTCTTTCTGGTACAATTTATATACATCTCATAATCACGTATAACATTGGGGAATCTATACCAGTATATGACACAAGTTAATTCTCATTTTTACCCATATCCCTCCCCACCAACACCTCCCCACCCCCTTTATACATACTCTTTTATTTTCTTTCTGTATCATATTTATTCCTTCCCCTCATTACATTCCCACACCAAATTTCCTATGGAAATTTCCCACTCTATAAAAGCTGTCATACTTTCTAGAGCTCATTTGCATCTGCAGGTATTCATGTCAAAGAGAAGATCCGGAATTTGCCTATCTGTGATCTATCGATTTCACTTTTTAGTATATCCTCTGGGTGTTTCCATTTGCACCTAAATGGATCGATCTTGTCATTCTTTATGGCAGAGTATTACTCCATTTTATAAAAAAACCCCACATCTTCTTTATCCACTCTCCAGTTGATGGGCATTTGGGTTGTTTCCAAGATTGAGCTATCACGAACTGAGCTGCTATGAACAAGGTTGTACATCTGTCTTTCCAATGTGATTTTAAAAATTCTTTGGGGTATATTCCTAGCAGGGGGATAGCAGGGCATTTTTCATCTCTTTATTCCACCTTCTTAAGGGTTGCTTTGAACTTGCTTTAGAATTTCGTTTTCATTCATCTAAAGTATTTTGTGAGGAAATAAAGTATTTTTGAATGTATTTGTAAAAATTTACTGGTTCCTAGATAGTAAGTTATGTATATATTACTTGTCACAGTCTATCTGTGTCATGTTTACCCATTTCTAATAAAATTTGCTGCACTATACCTGATCATGTGATTTAAAAGCCTCTCTGCAACTAGTTTGCAGAAAAAAATTGAGTGGTTTGGATACATTGGCTCTTGAATCTCTGGAATATTCTATATTGATGGACAATTCTGTTAGAAATGTAGACAGTAATAACTTCTTATGAAGTTTCAGTTGAAAAGGAGGTGTGAGAACTGGACTAAAGGTCACATGTGTAAAATTCTGGCAAAGACTTTGTCTACGTTTTACTCATATTCTGAGACACTGTGGAAGGCTTGGTTGACTGATTAATTTTGTAGAAGAAATTGCAAAGCAGCCCAATGTTCAGGATGTGACACAAACACTGTTGGCTGCTTATAGCAAGATATATAATGAGACTTAGGAACAAAAAACAAGAAGAGAGATTTTGAAATTTTTAGCTTGGCCAGAATAGAAGCATTATAAAATTGGGAGATGTTGGTGCTTCAAGAGATTAGCATCATTAAAAAAGGAAAGAAAAGAAAACAGACAACAAAAAAAGAAAACAAAAACACCAAGTAATTCAAAAAAGGACAAGCAGAAAGATATCTTAAGAATATCCCAGAAATCAGCAAGGATCCACCCATCCTGGCAAAAAAGGTATAAATTTTAAACTTTTCATTTAAGAAGAGTCTCTGAGCCTCTTACACCACACAAAGTGCCTAAGAAATTGCTTCTCCAGGATTAATTCCACTGTGCTCAGTCATCTAGGCACTCAGAAGCCACTGCAGCCATGGTCCAAGAAGCCCTGGCTGTAGCTCACATGATGCTGGATTTTTAGGTGTGTAGAGTTTACGAGGTATAGAGTCAGAAAAGCTTTCACCCATATTTCAAAGGAAGGCTTGGAAGGCCAGATATTGTGCCAAAGGATCAGACTAACATAAACCTATGCTTCTTAAGTTGAAGAGGTCAGGTGTTTTTTCCCTGCAATGAAAAAACTAACCAATATAATTTCTGATAAGAAATCCACCCTCATCTGAATTGTTTCATTTCTGCAGATATTCTCTTGATATTTTCTATATCTTACTTTACAGGAATTTAATTATGATGTGTCTTGGCATAGAATTCTGTGGATTTTTCCTGTTTGGCATCTTCATAGCCTTTTGAATATGTAAGTTTATGTCCTTTGCCAAATCTGAGAAAATTTCATCCATTATTTATTCAAATACTTTTCCAACACCACTGGTTTTTTTTGTTTTGTTTTGTTTTTTTCCCTGATTCTGGGCCTCTGATGGCACAAGTGCTAGATCTTCCATTATAGTTCCCATGGATACTTAAGGTTCTGTTCATTTTATTTTCAGTTAATTTTTCCGTTTTTCAGATTGGTACTCTCCACTGTCCCCGTTTCTTCTAGTAAGCCTGTCCATTTACTTCTTAAACATTAGCAGTTACACTTTTCATATCTAAAATTTCTACTTGGCTTTTTGAGTTTTTTTTTTTTTTTTGCAGAATCTCTCTGTTTCTCTCTGACACTTGTGCTTTTTTCACTTGCTTTGTTCTAATTCAAACATGTTATGATGGCCGCTTTAAGATCGTTGTATGCTCTTCTCACCTAGATGTAAAAAAATTCATTTCTTCTCATTCAATATAAGAATTTTCTCTATATTTTTGTATGGCAGGAGATTTATATCTGGATGTCTTTTGCTATTATGACTCTAGATCTGACTTAAATAAATTTCATTAACAGGCTCTTACTGATATTCTCCAACAAGAAATGAAAGAATACTGCCTTGTTGTAGTCATGTGGCAAGGAAAATTAGGATTACCACTTAGATCCAGTTGATACTGAAAAGGACCCCTTTTGGGCACTGTGTATGTGTGAGCCCAGTTTCCTCACTAGGCTTCTCCAGGCACCACCTTAACTAGGTAGGAGGGGGAATAATGTCACTTTCTGCTCCTGGTGTGGTGTGGTCTCCAGGAATGGTGAAGGTGGGATGAGACAGAGACTTCTCACTTGGGCTGTTGGCTATGGCCTGGCTTTCCACTCCCCCTTCACTGCTTCCATGCCAGTGATGAAGGGGGCAGAATTTTAACTTCCCTTCTTTGCCTTTGTGGTCAGAGTCAAAATTTTGTCCACCCGTATTTGCTGGCATGAAGATTGATGTTCTTGTTGAGAAGTCCTCTTTCTTAGGAAGTTGCCCCTTTTGTTTTTTGTAAACCTGAGATTAAAGGATTTTCTTGGGTCTGAGGAAAAATCCACTGTAGCCATCAGGCTCTTGCTGTTTTAGGGAACCCAAGCAAATCCAGTGTCCCTTCTCAAGGCCATGCCTAGGTCATCTGTCTTCTTCCCTCCACTTAGCAAATTCTTCCCATGTCTGTGCAACACAGTGTCCGAGGTGTTTAAAGAAGTGCATCTACTCCACTTGTCTCTGAAACTGATTGGACCTTAGTTCTCTATGTTTCCATTGTATTTCTCTGATTGCTAAATGTAGCACACATCTTTTTGGACATATATCTACCAGCTGCATAGCCTTTCTGGTGACATGCCTGGCTATGTCTTTTGTTATTTTTCTAAATGAATTATTTGTGCTTTTTTGTTTATTTTTTACTATTGTGTATTTTTCAAGGTACAAATGCCCTGTGGTTTTCAGATACTTTTGACAAGTTTGTATCTTGACTGCTCATCTTTTTTTAACAATTTTCAGGAGCAAAAACTTCAAATTTTGATGAAGACTTTTTAACAGCTATGAATACTCAATTAAAAACTCTTCTCTAAATGTGATATATACTACAAGAAGGCTATTTAGGATAAAAGTCAATGAAGTCTGTCATCTACAACAGCATGACTGGAACTGAAGATTATTATCTTAACTGAAATAACCGAAGCTCAGAAAAACAAGTACTGAATGATTTCATTCTTATGTAGAATCAGATCTTAGATGTTGGGAGAAGAATAGAGGTTACCAAAGACTGAAGAAAGAGGGAGCTGGAAAGCATGGGGAAAGACTGACACCAAGTTAAAGTTAGTTAGAAGCAAGAATTTTGTGTGTGCTATTGTACACTAGCAGGACTGTAGATAAAAAGGACATACTGTACACTTCAAAAAACTAGAAGAAAGAGTTTCAAAAGTTGATTCCATAAGGAAACAATAAATGATTGAAGAGACAGATGTGTTTGACCTAATTTAACTGTTACGCAATATGTATGTGTCCAAACATTACATAGTACTCTAGTGATATATACAAGTTTTATTATTTGATGCACTGGTTAAAGTAAACTTAAAAAATATATATGACAGGTCCAGAGATTTAGCTCAGTGGTTCCAGTACCTGCCTCGCAAGCACAAGGCCCTGAGTTCGATCCCGGTAACCACATACAATGCTGGGCATGGTGATTCACGCCTACCAGCAATCAATATCACATACAACAGCGGCCGGGCATGGTGGCTCATGCCTGTAATCCCAGCACTTGGGAGGCAGAGGCAGGAGGATTGCTGAGTTTGAGGCTTGCCTGGGCTACAGAGTGAGTTGAGCACCAGTCTGAACTACAAAGCAAGACCCAGTCTCAAAAAATAAAATTGTATATGTGTGTGTGTGTGTGTGTGTATGACACTATTTCCTTGCCATCAGAACCTTTTTGTTATAATATCAAATAGAAAGTCATAATTATCATAAGTGAAAATTTGAAAAATAAGAAAAACAAAAAAATAAAAATAGGAAAGTCCTATGACTATAATCACACCACCTAAATTCTTAAAAGATTTTAATAGGCTTTGATGTTTCATTCTAGCCTTACTATTTTACAGTTTTTAACCTCCTCCACACAATTGTAACTGGATTTTTAAAACTTTTAAGTCATAAACATTTTAAAGTTATTAAAATAACTTTAATGGTAGCATATGATTCTGTAAAGAAGTAAAATAAGCCAAAGAACAGGAACAGGTTAGTATTTTTACACAGATACAGACAAACACACACACACACGCGTGCACTATTACAGTGTTCCAAAAGAATGGTGTCAATTTATATAATAAAATGAAATTCAAGGTACTTTCTCCACTAGAGCAGAATTGTTCCAGTGAGACACACTAAAAAACATGCTCTGAATCTTCTGAACAGAAAGAAGTGATCAATGTTTATGAAGAAGGAATGCTAATTACCCTGATTTGGTCATTATACTTTATATACACATATCAAATTATCATATTATACTACATAAATATGCATAATTATTCATAGGTATATTGTGTAATTAAAAAATAAATATGTGAAATTTGAAACAATTTAACAGAAGTGGTCACACAGATTATCATAGATGAAAATATTCCAGAATTTTAATTAGAAAAATAATTTTAAGTAGTAATTTTCATATGATTATTTACCAATTATATCTACTCTTTTGTAAACTATCTCTCATTTGTTTTTGGGTATGCCTGTTCTCTTAAGGTAGAAATTCGCAAAACAATGATACTGAGCCTTTATCAGGGTTATGTGTCCAGTGCTGAGGTTATAGCTGGAAGCAACACACCCTCAGAGGGGAGTGGAGACTTAAACCAGAATCATTATCTTATGTGCCTATAAGATTGTACATACAGATGAGGGTTTTTTTCCCCTAAACTGCATAAAGGTATATTCTTAAACATAGACAATTATGTGCTGATCTTTTCTGTACTGATTTCATGCCTACATTTTAAATCATTGAGGTCCTTTCTTTTCTACACAGTTTAAAAGCAATTAACTAAAATACTTGACTTCTTTTCTTTGCCACAGTTATGTGTGGAAGAAGAAAGCTCACAGATAAGTTTTTAACTCATCTGAGTATTCATATGCAGTGTGAGATCTATAAATATTTCATTTTTATGTCAAGTCAATCTCTTCTGAACCACATAGAAAATAAATCCCTCTTTTTTGCCCATTTAAATATTTTAAAAATTCTTCTAAATGTTATACAGATAATAACAATGATTGCAAATATATTGCTATTTAAAATTAACTAGCTTATTTTAAAATAAGATTTTATTTTAGAGAACAGTGAAATAATAAAAAGCTCTGACAATATAATTCCATAACCAGAAGGAAAATATACTGATAAATTGTTCTTAGGCAAAAATAGTGTGAATGCATCCTATCAAAAGTCTCACAGTGGACAAGTGAAAATTGAAACAGTGAATTAATTTTTTAAAGTGTTTTATGTTCTGGAAAAAGTGATTTGAGAGACCAAACCAGGCAGCAGGTAGGAGAAGCCTTTCCCTCACATGCTTTTCAGATGCCCCATAGTGGGTGGGGGACAAGGTTCCATCCTCAGCCAGGAGAGTGAATGGTCCTTAGCACAAGCTGAACTTCTCGGAGAAAAGACCTCATGTTCCAAACATTCCAGGATCCTTATCACAGGGGTGACTGACCCACAATGTCACTCGTGTAGCAACCTTCTAGTTAGTTCTATTTCTTGGTTACAAATATTTTAGTATCACCACACAATTCCAGACAGCTACCTTCCTTTTTCTGTTCATGGGTGCACACACTTGAATGTCTCCCCCACCCCTTGTGTACCTCCCCTCTCCATCTACTTCCTGGAAGCCCTGAGGTGAGTACCATTTCTCCACCACATCCTTCTACCATGATTTCTGTTTCACCTCAGGCCCAAAGTGATGGAACCTGCTTTGGTCTAATACCCCTGAAACCATGATCCTAAACAGACTTTCTCTCCTTGAAGTTGTTTGTGGAGGTATTTTTGTCATCATGATAGAAACCTGACCAACAGGGTTAAAACTCCAAAATAAACAATTGCATTAGGGTCCAAATTCAGCAACAGAAACACTTGTTATTCTCTGTTCTCCTTGTAATCTATTCTCAAAGATATCTGTCCATATAGTTCAAGCAGAAGATGATCTGGGATCTGGAAGAGCTGATTCACAATATACAAAGAAGATGGATCAAGTGGCATAGAGAATTGAGCCATATTTCTCAGTGAAGATGTCTTCAGTCTGCACAGGGACATTCTGAGCAGCAGCCAAGGTTGCTGGTGACCACAGGGATGTGACACTGTCTCTGGACACTGCTGGCCTAGCCCTTCCCCTACAGGAGACTGGGTCTGCTTGAAACAATGACTGTAACCGGAAGAATGAAGATCATCTTCTTTATTCTAGTTCCTGAGAAAGGTTCTGTCAATCCTAGCTAGTTAAAATTATCTCTTTGAAATTTGGAGACAAGTCTGAGAAAACCTTTATTTGAGGAAACTGATAAGAAGTTTGCCTGTTTTCCCAGAGTTCAGAGAAAAAAGAGTTATTTTCTTAGATTGAATGTGCTTCAAGCACTTCTCACAAGATGAATTCTGGGAAGTGACATTTGTTATGCTGTTGATCTTAAAAGGTGAAATATAAATCTCATAATTAATGTAAGACCAAACCACCATCTGAACAGGAAGCACATGCCCTTGAACTGCAGACATGAGAGGACAGGGCCTTGGAAGTACACTCAGCCTGGCCTACATGTCTCCTATATCATCGTCATTTCTACCCGTGGCTCGGACACCTTCTCGAAGGACAAAGCTGTTTCTTGGGTGCTGCTTGGACCTACGGATTGCCAAGCCAGTCCTGCGCCTCTCTGAGCCCAACCTGGACAGAAACTCTGGTTCATGGTGCTGCTGCATGTCAGACTCAGCATGCACAGACCAGTGAACATGCTGGTCTCCCCCCTGCAGCTGCTGCAAGAGCCCAGTCTCAGGGGTGCAAGGTCTGCCTGCTCTGTGATCTGCAGCCATGCGGGAAAGAGGAGCACCACCTGACCTCTGGTCAGGAGTGCTTCCGGTGCTTCCGGACCTAGTTCCAGTTACCACTAGGAGAAGGTGGTCTGTGCCTGTCAGGAGAGGGCCATCTTCCACAGTGCAGGAGGGCATGGAAATGAACCTGGTGGGCTCAAAATCCTAGTGACCTTGGGAGCATCCTGGGTAGACACGAAGGAGGGGAGAGACTGGTGAAGAATTCATCAACGTCCGGTCTGCAGGGGGAAAAAGTGGTAAGAGTAAAGTGAAGAGACCTATTGTTATCCGTTGATGCTATTTTATCAATAGCTTTAATCCCCTATTTTTAAAAATGTGGGCAGATTTAAGGAACTCCAGGCATTTAGAGTGCCGGTAGCATCATTTCTCTTCGATAGTTCCAAAGTAAATGTACACCAATGCAATTGTCCTCTTGCTGAATTTGGCAGGAGGCCAAAACTTGTCTCTTCAATCTAAGCCTCTGATCTGTTTGCCCTGAACTGTCCCCAAAGACAGCAGCTTATGCAGAAGTCTTTCCAAAAGCCATTTCTAATTCTCATATAAGAGACTTTCCACTAGCTGTCACCCGCTCCTTTTGCAGCCCTACTGGTTAGCAAATTCCTAAAATCGAAAGGACACATTTCTCTCCTCCTCCCCAGCCATAGAGCTTGCCCATCTCTGAGGAGACGTGTTCAGTCTCTGCTATCAGAAAGGAAATCCTCCAGAGCTAAGAATGTCACAGGAGCAAAGGGATTTAACACTTCAAGGTCTAGCACAGCGACTCAGAATGAACCAGGGAAAAGCAGAACCTATATGCCGTCTCCCCTGGACATAAGTGACTTTTATGTTTTCTCCTCTGCCTGGTGTACACATTTTCCCCAGTGACCTTGCGTGGAGGGAAAACAGTGAACATGAACAAGTTGTCCTGGAAATGGGTTTTCATCTTCCAGAGAGTCACTCATGAGAAATTGGTGGTGAGTGTTTATGTATGCTAAAAACTTAACTAGTTTCTGTGTGACTAGACAGATGTGACTATGAGGAAGAGCAACTAGCAAATATTTATGAAGAGAGATCTAGAGTTTCTGCATGCTTTTTTCTGCACTTTGCTTAACCTCTTGAGAAAGCTATAATGGCAATTAGGAGGAGGGAGCTATTAGCAAGGAGGATATCTGAGAAAATGCACTGACTGAAATACGGCCTCTCGAAGGAATTGATTACTAACAGCCTTCAGGTTGGAGTGACATTCAGTACATCACAGAAAAGACTCCTAAAAGTAAAGCTTCTCTTCCACTTTCCATATGAGAGATCTTATGATCACTTTGTTCATCTAAGTGAGCACATTTCATAAGAACCACACAGGCTGTGGACTCCATATGTGTCCTCTTATAAAGAGACTTTCAAAAGTTATGAGAAGAAAGCTCTATCTACCTCCTGGGCTAAGTGTTTTTCAGCTCCTGGAATGATTTTCTATTATTTCATTCTGTGCCTTACTAAGTATTTCTCACTTACTCAGTTTTCTTAATTCCCAAGAAGTATTATTTTCTGTACCCTCTGATTTTTCTTTCCTTGTCAGAAGAAATATCACTCCCACAGTTGTTTCCTCTTTTTCTGCAGGGACAGAGAATTCTAAAATTATTACACTGTGCCAGGTGGCAAGGTCTTTTCAACCTCTAATGAAATGCTGCTTGTAGAAATTTAGCCACGATACAAAGATATGTATTCTAGACTCTAACCATTTGTAAAGTTAACTTTATTCTTATAATGAGTCTTTCCAAACTCCATTCCTCATCAAGCATAGTTATAAAAAGTCAAATAACGGGGCTGGGGATTTAGCTCAGTGGTTCCGGCACCTGCCTTGCAAGAGCAAGGTCCTGAGTTCGATCCCGGTAACCACATACAATGCTGGTTGTGGTGACTCACGCCCACCAGCAATCAATACCACATACCACAGTGCTGGGCGTGGTGGCTCATGCCTGTAATCCCAGCACTTGGGAGGCAGAAACAGGAGGATTGTTGAGTTCAAGGCTTGCCTGGGCTACATAGCTCAGGGCCAGCCTTAACTACAAAGTGAGACCCTGTCTCAAAAAGAAAAAAAAAAAGTCAAATAATGTTTGGAGCCTATGGACAGAGCCCAATATTCTGGCATAGAAAACTAAAATATCTATGCTTATACCTATACCTATCATCCATCTACCTAAATAGATATTAGAGATGGTTAGGTAATAGGTAAATATAATTAGGCATGGCACCTGCAAAGAAAAGCTTATTTGTACAAAGGAGTTAGGATCACTACCTCGATCAAAGGTAGGAAAGTGATCGTAAGAACAAACTGCATGAAAGATAAATTTCCTCCTTTTAGACTTGCTTTTTAAAAGTTCCCACCAATGCACTCCACAGAAATTTAGGACAGGATGACTTAAACAGCCACCAGTAGAACCAGATCCCTGAAAAGTGATCTTTTAGCCAACTTTTAACCACTTCTACCAAAGGGAAACATTATATATAAACATAGTCTTTTCCAATGGATTTCTGACTTTCTTGCAATAATAGCTCAGTATAAACAGGTCAAATAATTGGGGTCTCCACCCAGGGCACCCATATGTGACTTGTAAACATTTCTTGTGGTGAGCTGATGTGGTTCTTCTTAATCTTGGCCCCACTGGTTCTAACTTTGCCTGCTTAAAATACATGGAAGAAATCTAATCCATCTTCTATGTAAACCCATCATCCCAAAGACCACCCATTCATCCTGTAGTTTCTACAGGTCTTCATTCTATAAATTAAACATTTCTCTCTCCTACAATCATTTGATATGGTTTCTAGACCACTAACTTTGAGACACTTTGCTCTGGACACCCTTTAGTGATCTCTTTAATTATCATTGGGCAAATGGTTGCTCGCAGAGTCTAAGCAACATAAAGACTAGCAAGATCACATGGACACTTTCTAAAAATCTATCCAAAACCACAGGGGTCTGGTCTTCATTCACTGAGCTCATATTCAGCTAAACCAAATAGCCAGCGCCCAAGTATTATAACAATTTAACTTTTGAACCCAACTATATAACTCTGCATTTTGACTTTTTTCATTTTTCCCATATCACATTTACTCTGAATTTTTCCTTCAATTCCTAGTGAATATTTATAATACAAGATAGTGATATTCATTTGCACCAAATTGGTACATGAATTTAGCATTCTTGGAACACTTTCAATCCCTTTGCCTCCCTTCCTTCCTTCTACCCTCCCCTGGATACCCTTCTTAGTCTTTTTTTTAAACCAGGGATCAAACTCAGGATGTTGTACTTGCTAGGTTCAGCATCACTGAGCTACCTCCCCAGACCACCCTTCCCCGTCTTGAAGAGTGCTCCTTCTGGTTTCCTATCATTTTTCTTTATTTCATTCATTCCTTTCTATTTTGTTTCTCATATAAAAGAAAACATTCCAGCATTCTGCCTTTTTAAATGCTATTTTTGATTACCACTTCCTTCTGTTCACTGTGTGTTGTTGTGGTTCTTGTTTGTATTTGAGGTGAGGTCTCCCTATATGACCCAGGCTTTTCTCCAACTCATAGGCTGAAAGAGGTCTCCCTCCTCAGCCTCCCGAGTATCTGAGCTGACAAGTGCTCACGCTATGATGGTCATGATCCTGCTTCTTTACCTAGTGGGTTGATTTCCCAAATTTTTAAAAATTTTGTATTTGACTGATATGCTATTGATAAGTTTGTCTATTTAAACAGTTGACTAGAAGAGGAGAAATAGGCATTTAACATACTTGTACACCAATACACTCAAAGGACAGTAATCCAACTGTCTTACTCTCTTTTGTGCATCATAAGTACTTCTGCTTGATGTTTATGGATAACTATTCCTCCCTCCTCTTTCCTTAATTTAAGAAAAATAGGGGGAAAAAAACCCCTATCAGTACTTTACCAAGCTTTCAAAACATGTCATCATTTCCCCTAGTACTTAACCTGTACTAACTCGCACAATAATGGATAAAACCAAAAGTGTTCCTACTTCTGAGTAGCAAGATGATGAAATTGAGTTATTTTTTGTTCCAGGAACCTTCGCATAGCATATCCTGCCCACGTTTACTATGGGTATTCTTTTTTCTCTTTTCTTTTCTTTTTTATTGGTACATCTTATTGGTACATTATATATACACATCACAATTCACTCCACAGAGAATTTGTACCAGTATATGGTACAACTTAATTCTCATTTTTCCTTCCCCTACCCACCCTGTCACCCCCACCCCTATATACACAAGCTTAATTTCCTTTTTTAACCATCAATTTTTTATTTCCTCATTATTTACCCCCAAACCCATTTCCCTTTGAATATTTATTATTTCATAATATAAATCATGCATTCTAGAACACATTCACAACTACAGTTTCTCAAACACATCTGTGATCTATTTATTTCACTTATGAGTATGTCCTGAAGATATGTCCATTTGAGTATAAATGATTCAATCTCATCATTCTTTATGGCAGAGTAATACTCCATTTTATTTTTTAAAAAACACACATCTCTTGGGCCGGAGGGTTAGCTCAGTGGTTCCGGCGCCTGCCTTGCAAGCGTAAGGACCTGAGTTCGATCCCCGGTTACCACATATAATGCTGGGTGTGGTGGCTCACACCTGTAATCCCAGCACTCGGGAGGCAGAGTCAGGAGGATTGCTGAGTTCACGGCGGCTTGCCTGGGCACCATAGTGAGCTCAGGTCCAGCCTGAACTACAAAGCAAGACCCTGTCTCCAAAAAGCAAAAAAAAACAAAACAAAAAAAACCCAAAAAACCCCCACACATCTCTTTTATCCAGTCTAGATTTGGGACATTTAGGTTGTTTCCAAGATTTAGCTATCACAAACCAACCTACTGTAAACATGGGTGCACATAAATTTTTTTTTTTTTGAGACAGGGTCTCACTTTGTAGTTCAGTCTGGCCCTGAGCTCACTATGGAGCCCAGGCAAGCCTCAAACTCAGCAATCCTCCTGTCTCTGCCTCCCGAGTGCTGGGATTACAGGCGTGAGCCACCACACCTGGCACTGTGGTATGTAGTATTGATGGCTGGTGGCCATGAGTCACCACACCCAGCACTGTATGTGGTTACTGGGATCAAACTCAGGGCCTTGCACTTGTGAAGCAGGTGCTGGAACCACTGAGCTAAATCTCCAGCCCTTTTAATTCTTTTATATATATCCCCAGCAGGGGAATAGCAGAGTTAAATGGAACCTCTAATCTTAGTTTTTATAGGAATTTCCACTGATCGCCATAATGGTTGTACTACACTCCCACCAACAGTGGAGAAGGGTTCCCTTTTCTCCACAACCTCGCCAGCATTTGTTGCTGGCTAATTTTGAGATAGCAGCCATTCTTTGTGGAGTGAGATGAAATCTCAGAGTTGTTTTCATCTCCACCTCTTGAATGGCCAGTGACGTTGAGCATTTCTTCACATACTTCTTAGCTGCTTTTACATCTTCCTCTGAAAAGTGTCTGTTCATTTCAGATGCCCATTTTTTCAATTGGGTCTTTAAATTTGAGAGGACTGATTTTTTTAAAGCTCTTTATATATTCTAGATTCTAGCCCTTTTCTGAGGAACTACTGGTAAAGATGTTTTCCCATTTGTTGGTTGCCTTTTTGTTCTGCTGGTGGTTTCTTCTGCTGTGCAGAAACTTTTTAATAAGATGGCATCCCATTCGTTGATTTCTTCTGCTAGTTCTTGTGCTATAGAGGTTTTGTTCATAAAGTCTTTCCCTAAGCCAATGTCTCCAAGAGTTTTACCAAACCTGTTTTGAAGGTTTAGAGTTTCTGTTTTAATATGTAAGTCTCTAATCCACTTTGATTTTAGTTTAGTACACAGTAAAAGAGATGGATCTAGCTTCAGTCTTTGGTAGGTTGAAACCCAGTTTTTTCCAGCACCATTTGTTAAAGAGGCTGTCTTTCCTCCATTGAGGATATTTGGCTCCTTTGTCAAAGATGAGGTGGCTTAACGTATCTGGAGTTGTTTCTGGGTCTTCTAATCTATTCCTCTGATCCTCACGTCTGTTTCTTTGCCAGTACCATGCTGTTTTTTTCATACTGGCTTTGTAGTAAAGTTTCAAGTTGGGGAAAGTGATACCCCCTGCCATGTTCTTGTTTCCTAGAATTGCTTTTGCTATTCTAGGTCTCTTGTGGTTCCAGATGAATTTTTGGATGATTTTCTTTAGATCTCTGAAATATGCTGTTGGGATTTCAGTCGGGATTGCATTGAATCTATATAGCAGTTGTGGGAGTAAAGCCATTTTGTTGATGTTGGTTCTTGATATCCAGGAACAAGCGATGTCTATTTTCTGATATCCTCTTCAATCTTCTTTTTCAGAGTGTTATAGTTTTTGGAGTAGAGGTCCATTACCTCCTTTGTTAGATTGACTCCTAGATATTTCATTTTTCTGGGTGCTATTATAAAAGGGACTGAATCCGCAATTTATCTCTATCAATGTTATTTGTTTATAAAAATGCAATTGATTTTTTATCATTGACCTTGTAGCCAGCTACTCTACTAAATTTGGTGATTAAGTCTAGCCATTGTTTGGGGGAGTTTTTAGGATCTTCTAGATGGAGTATCATGTCATCAGCAAATAATGACAGTTTAACTTCTTCTTTTCTTATCTTTGCTCCTTTTATTTCTTTCTCTTGTCTAATTGCTGTGGCTAATGTTTCTAGCACTATACTGAACCACAGCAGTGACAGTGGACATCTTTGTCTTGTTCCTGATCTTAGTGTGAAAGGTTTCAGTTTTTGACCATTTAGGATAATGCAGGCTGTTGGTTTCTCATAAGTAGCTTCTAACAGATTGAGATACAGCCTATCTATTCCAATTTTCTGTAGAGTTTTGAAATAAATGGGTGTTGGATTTTGTCAAATGCTTTCTCTGCATCTACTGAAATGATTATATGGTTTTTGTCTTTGAATCTGTTGATATAGTGAATAATGTTTATTGATTTACATACACTGAACTATCCTTGCATTGCTGGGATGAATCCAGCTTGGTCAGGGTGTATGATCTTGATAATTCTCTGTATTCTGCTTGCCAGTATCTTGTTGAGGATTTTTGCGTCAATGTTCATTAGGGATCTTGGCCTATAGTTCTCTTTTTGGTTTGGTTCTTTTTTTCCTTTTGGAATCAAGGAAATGGTTGCTTCAAGGAATGAATATGGGACTACTGCTTCCCTCTCAATTTCATTAAAGAGTTTGAGAAGTAGTGACATTAAGTCTTCTTTGAAAGTTTTGTAGAATTCAGCAGTAAAGCCATCAGGACCAGGAGTTTTCTTTGATGGTAGATTTTTTATTGCATGTTCAATTTCACAAACTGATATTATGATGTTTACCATTTTTATATCTTCTTTGTTCAGTTTTAGAAGTTCATATGTGTCTAGGAATCTATCCATTTCTTCTACATTTTCCATCTTATTGGAAAACAGATTTTTAAAGTACATATTTATTATCCTCTGGACTTCCATTGGATCAGTGGTGATTTCCCCCTTTTTCATGCCTAATAGCATGGATCTGAGCCTTTTCCTAACTTGTTTGATAAAGCTGGGTAGGGATCTGACAATTTTGTTAATCTTTTTGGAGAACCAACTCTTAGATTCATTGATTTTTTTGTATCATTCTTTTAATCTCCATTGAATTAATTTTATCCCTGATCCTTATAATTTTCTCCCTAGTATGAGCTTTGGGTTTGTCTTGCTTCTCTTTTTTTAGTAGCTTGAGGTTCAGCATTAGGTCATTTATTAGAGCTTACTCTATTTTCTTGATGTAGTGTGCCCTATTCTTAAAAACACAAAATGACAGTCCCTTTTGATCCAAAACTAAATGCTATGTGGGTGGGGGTAGAACATGATCAACAGGCTCAAATTTTAGGGCAAGAGATGTGGACTCACTATAAAGAATGATCATAAATAACAAGAAAGTAGTATAGACAGGATTATACAGTGAGTTATTTTAGGGACAGAAGACAAAGTGTGATCTCAATACATTTTATCTCTGTATTACATCATTGTTACATCTATTTCATGTCCAAGAAAATGAATCTCTTCATCGTAAGCACTGTCCTCCTACCAGGAAACCCATTCTTCCCTGCAACACAAGGAACCATCTCCTACTCCAGACGTTTCTGCATTTTTATCACGTCCAAACCATGTGCATACGGCTCATGTTTGACATTCTCTGAAATATGGTCATTTTTCTAAGATATATGCATTTTAATTAAAATGTTAGTGTTAATAATTAAAATATCAGCACAGTAATTAATATTTGCTTTTTTTTTTGTTTTTTGCTTTTTGGAGATAGGGTCTCGCTTTGTAGTTCAGGCTGGACCTGAGCTCACTATGGTGCCCAGGCAAGCCGCCACGAACTCAGCAATCCTCCTGTCTCTGCCTCCCGAGTGCTGGGATGACAGGCGTGAGCCACCACGCCCAGCATTATAGGTGGTAACCGGGGATCGAAGTCAGGTCCTTATGCTTGCAAGGCAGGTGCCGGAACCACTGAGCTAACCCTCCGGCCCCCAATATTTGCATTTTGACAAAGGTTGTCAACATCTTAAATCACAGAAACAGACATTGGTGACTTAACTATTCCATTTGCTTTATCTCAAGTAAACAATCCTATGTCTTTAGTGATACAGAAAGCCTGCCACTGTGAGACTGGAAATGCTGTGTCAATGACTCTTCCAAAGGACAATTGTCTTTATTTTTGTTGGATGTATTAGCAACCATCCCCTTTAACCTTCCTTGGTTAAAATTAAACTAATTTAAAATCAGCTAGCTTATTAAGGAGTTTTTACCCCCTCTGAAATGAATATTTCAGTTTTCATATGCACTTAAGATATTATCATTGAAAACAGAATTCTGAAAATATTTCAAAAGAAATATTTAAAAGAATTATCCACAAAACAATAGTAATAACAGCAGTATAACCAAGACATGGAAGCAATAATTATATGGTAGTTCTGAATATAGCTTTCATTCATTCATTGTTACTGAAGCTGTATTCAATTTCTGTATTAAAATGTATTTAAATTTAAAAATCTTGGGCCAAGGGTTGGCTCAGTGGTTCTGGCACCTGCCTCACAAGCGCAAGGTCCTGAGTTCAATCCCTGGTAACCACATACAATGCTGGGTGTGGATACTCACACCCACCAGCAATCAATACCACATACCACAGTGCTGGGCATGGTGGCTCATGCCTGTAATCCCAGCACTCGAGAGACAGAGGCAGGAGGATTGCTGAGTTCAAGGCTTGCCTGGGCTACATAGTGAGCTCAGAGCCAGCCTGAACTACAAAGCGAAACTCTGTCTCAAAAATAAAAGAATCTATAGTGACATCTGCTCTCAAAGATCAATTCAGCAGACCTTTGATGTTTTGTGATGCTTTTCAACCAATTTAATTAAAATTAAACTACTTCAGATACATATATATAGAAGGACATACTTTTGATTGCTTAAAAGAATTTTCAGTACAATCTTTATCTATATCTAAAATTTTTGGGGGAAGTATAGCCATTTTACAAATGAACACTAAACACAATAACCAAAATATGGAATCACTGTGTGGATGAACAGATATAGAAAATGTGTTGCATTCATACAATGGAATATTATTTGGCCATAAAACACAATCATATCCTGACATTTGTGGCAAATGGATGATTCTTGTTAAAGAGGCCAGAAAGAAATAATACCACATGCTCTCTCTCATTGGTGGAAACCAAAACATCAACCCTGTAGAAAAGCAAAACAGAATAGTGGTCCCTCGAAACTGGAAAGGTGAGGGAGGATAGGAGACAGAAAAACAGTCAATAAGGACCAAATACAGAGGGGAGAAGTCACTTCTTGATCTTATTTAGCCTAGTAGTCACTTCTTGGCCTTCTTTCACAGCAGGCAAAACAAGCTATGGTATGTTTCAAAATGACTAGGTAAGAGGACCATGAAATACACATTACATTCAAGTGATTACAGGCAAAGAGATGGAAATACTTCTTAGTCTGACTTGAGTGGTAGACAGTGTATATTTGTATTTAATTATAATATGCACTACAAAAATATACAAATTTTTAAATAAAATAAAAATTTGCAATGTCTCTGTGTAAAAGGAGTTAGAAAGAATTTTGAG
>PVIC010018074.1:19235-32104 GCA_004025085.1 Thryonomys swinderianus
CTGCCTTGCAAGCGCAAGGACCTGAGTTCGATCCCCAGTTACCACATATAATGCTGGGCGTGGTGGCTCACGCCTGTAATCCCAGCACTCGGGAGGCAGAGACAGGAGGATTGCTGAGTTCGCGGCGGCTTACCTGGGCACCATAGTGAGCTCAGGGCCAGCCTGAACTACAAAGTGAGACCCTGTCTCCAAAAAAAAACAAAAAAAAAAAAAAAAGAATTTTGAAAAATTCTCTTGAACTCTTAACTATATATACTTAAAGTTCAACTCAATCTTTTCCACAGAGATTTAATGAGATTTTATTACCAAGAGCTTCCAGGATCATTCCTATTGTTTACAAAAATGTCTTAGTCACTGACCCAGAACTGCAGCCA
Organism: Thryonomys swinderianus; assembly: GCA_004025085.1. Taxonomy (NCBI): domain Eukaryota; kingdom Metazoa; phylum Chordata; class Mammalia; order Rodentia; family Thryonomyidae; genus Thryonomys; species Thryonomys swinderianus. The sequence continues at coordinate 19,610 of PVIC010018074.1, forward strand.
CTGCTTTCTGAAACTCCTCTTGTGGTTGTCCTGCTGTTGGTGGAGAGAAAAAGAACAGCTCTTCTTATCCAAATTATGAAGTATTTAGCAGTTCTTAAGTTATGAGCTATCTTGTTTTCAAACTCAAATTCAATAGGGACTCCCCAAGAGAAGTAGAAAACAGATTTTTCCAACTTTTATTCCAAAAGTTACTGATTATGGATGCCAAGCCAACGACTGACCATTGAATGTGTTTGATGATGGTGGTGTTGACTTTCTCAGCTGTGCCAAGCTGATTCCATCCCTCAATGTGCTGAAGGCCAGAAGAGAAAAACAAGCACTCCGGAAACAGATGGTGTGAGTTCCACTTATTAAGTATTTCCAATATTGATTAACTTGGCACATCATATAAACTTTTAAAGTTTATTATTCATTCTTAAAATGAGGATGGCACTCAAGTAGAAGTGAGGAAGATAGGAAGATACATAAAACTTGGGCAAGTCTGAGTGTTTAAAAGTTCTTCAGAAAGTTTATTCTTTTTCCTCAACAGTATGGTTATCTTCGTCTTTTGGTTAAGTATTTTCCCCTACATTGCAGAGTAAGGGTTTAAGCCAGACCCTCAGGTTCTCAAGTCAAGATCCTTCCCCAAATTATCCTGCTTCCATTACATATAATCTTGAACTGCATAAATAAAGGAGAAAAGATCAAATAAGTCTACCATCATTGAAGAACCCTTTGCCAAAAAGTGAAAATCACAAATGATTAAGAATCGTAATGGTGGGCCGGAGGGTTAGCTCAGTGGTTCCGGCACCTGCCTCACAAGCGCAAGGTCCTGAGTTCGATTCCCGGAAACCACATACAATGCTGGGTATGGAGACTCATGCCCACCAGCCATCAATACCACATACCACAGTGCCAGGCGTGGTGGCTCACGCCTGTAATCCCAGCACTCAGGAGGCAGAGACAGGAGGATTGCTGAGTTCAAGGCTTGCCTGAGCTGCATAGTGAGCTCAGGGCCAGCCTGAACTACAAAGTGAGACCCTGTCTCAAAAAAAAGAATCGTAATGGTAAGTGAAATATATCAGGCACACACATTTAAATATCAGATGCTTCTTAAATATAAAAAGCCTAAAATATAAATTAAAAAAAAACAAAATAGAAGATAACAGCATATAAAATAGATTTTTTTTTCAAAAGGACAGCAGGGAAAAAAAGCTGCAAGGAGGAGTGCGGAGGTTCTAGAAAAGGGGTGAAAGATTAATTGAGATGTGGTCTACACATGGATCACTTCTCTGTGGGGGATGCAGTCATTACATGGTGAAAACATGTACCAATGAAATAAAATTTTAAAAAAGAACCAACATGATCTAGTTGAACAATCCAAGTATTATTTTGCCTATTCATCATTTCAGCAACTATGCAGAAAGACAATCAAAAATCCCCAATAATGGGATTTCTGGTCTGACCTTCACAAGAACATGTGCCTCAGACAGAGCTGGTAACACCACCTCAGCACAGAGCCTTGAGAAGTTAGTGCCCCAAATAGAAGTGGACAGATCACTGGGCTGAGAAATATGAACCAGGGTCTTGAGATCAAGTCTCTAAACTCAGGAGTCCAGCTTTAAAACTTGTGTAGCTACTCACTATTCTCATTTTCTACCACAAATCATTTATTTGCTCACAGATGATTTGACTTTAGTTCCATGGTGTATCACAGATCATTTGGACTGCATGTTTCTCAGAGGAAGCTGGCATGTATGTAGAAAATCATTAGAGTTTTAAGAAAAAGAAAGCAAATTTATTTCAAATTGGCTCTTAAAATTTACTGTTATGCGTTGAAAATCATTTTAATGATTAAAAACCATTCCCCCCTTGCAAATGGAGCAGACCTCTTTGATTTTTATGCTATCCATAATTTTAACAGGTCCTACATTAACTCTAATAAAATTGGCCTTACTGCTAAACACAAGACTTGGCTGATAATTTACCAGACATACAGTGGTAACATCATTATGGTCAGCACCTCATACTCTTGCAATATTGGCTTGGATTGTGAATTTCCTAAATAGCCATCACCTGGCTATATGCCTTTTGGGTTAGTCAGTTGAGTCCAAACCATGACAATCAGTTATTTTTGCTCTGCTACTTTTAGCAGTCTGTGCTCGCCATACTATGCCACCCTCAGTCATTTCTAACTACAGGAGATTTACATATATATAAAGACTCTGTAAACCTAGTAAGGATGGATTTTATATACAGTTGGAATATCTTAGAGACATATGTAAGAGCATTCACAAGTGCATTTATTAATATTTGGTGCACTTAAGAAACAGAGTAGGGGAAGCATCTGTGGTGAGATGAACATATGTAGCAAATTTGTTCATTGCTTGAGACTGTTGATCTGTCTCTCTATACATGCATGTATACACACATGCACGCGCATGTGTGTGAGCACATACACTTGGTAATTACTCAACTTGTATTAAACCTGATGAACCTGCTAAGGGAAGAAGCATGGAAAACTAAGTTAATATTCAATATTAGAGACTACCTAAATGCATAATGATATTCTCAAGATGGTTTACAATTACTTTTGTTCAATGACAAAGAAACTATAGGAATGAATTAAGTCATCATTTAGGAATTTGCGAGAAGGGAAGGAGGGATAATGATATTATTGTTCATTGTGATAAATCCTTTCTGATAAATTCTAAGGCCAATTTCCAAATATTGTGTTCAGAGTGATCAAGTTTGCAAGTCCTGTGAGACTTCACTAGTAATAGTATAAATGAGATTGGGGAGCAAATGTTAAAGACCCATTGCTGGCCCAGAAAAAGTAGATATGTATTTCTTTAGTATCACTTCTACTTAACCAGAATGTTGATGATAGAACTGGCAAGAGGAATGTACCTCTCTGGAAAGTCTGCATGCTAACTCAACGCTGCCAGAAGTTTGGTTTTTAAATCTAAACACACCAACAGCAATCCTATCTCCCAAATGCATTATCAGATGAAAGTTTACATTATGCCTAGATATTTGTAGAAAATGTTATTCTTTGGCAGCAGTGCATGGAATGAATGTTTGGTTGATTTTAAGCTTTATGTGTTCACTCAAAATGTTACTTTGTGCAAATGTATTGTAATTATTCTAATAGAATACATGGCTACTTTTCAAAATGCTCTGTTAAACCAATTATTCATTAAAACCTTTGTTGGCTCTTTCTTCCTTGCAAGTGGGAGGCAGTTGGAAGTCTGTTGCTACCAGATGGAGTGGGAAAGATGTGCACAGGTTGGGTAACGCTACTCTGACATCAAGGAATAAAACATTTTCCAGAAGACACTCTAAAAGTACAGGAAAGTATTCATTCTCCCCTCTTTTTATCTTCGTGATATGAATTTTCAGGAGGACAGAATATGTAGGTGATGCTTCCCAGAGCACCATCACTAAGTAATAACACAACAGCAGCAGAAATCAGAGCCACCCTCCCCATCCCACTTGTGTAGTCTTCAGTGGCTCACAGTGGTGCCCTGTCTTGCTGACATCAGAAGCTAGGGAAGCTCCCCACATCTGTCCTAGTTGTGCAGCTGCTTTTTTCTCTATTTGTACTGTCCCTGCCTCTCACAGTGGACTTGAGGAATGACCCTCAAGTTGAATCTCCTATCTGGGTCTCTCTCTTTTGCCTTTGTGGCTCCCAGTCTCCATAAGGCACGCTGCTGACACATGGCACATGAATGCTCATCTTCCTTGGGTAACAGCTTTTCCTTCTCACATTTCTGGGCCACTGGTCAGGGGTAAAACTTGAACTTTATTCTGAGCCTATCTTCAGTAAGGGGTTACTTCTTCCTGATAAGCTAGACTGTTCAGAGAGTCACACATTATTTCTGCCATCATATTTTAGAGGCCATGTATTCTCTGAGTGGAAGGAAGCTAAGGGGCCTTCTTTTGTACAGTCAAACACAAAATTTGAATTGACAGGTTGTCCTATTGATTCTGTCCAGAGATTATTTTCCACTACATTATGACTTACTTCTGTAGCTCATCAACATTATAGTTCCAATTGTTTTGTGCTTTTTGCATTTATTTCTTTCATGAGAAATATACATTAAGTACATGAAGAAAAGTGAAGTTGGTTCAGCCACCCAAAGATATATTAGCAAGTAAATGACAAGAGAGAGACATGGGATTGTTAACAATAAAGGAGCCACAGCCAAGTGTAGAAAAATTGCTCTGTGTCTGTCCAGGCCTCAAAGCCATTGTCTCTCCTCCACTGTCTCAAATTTTTACAGAAACTCTCCCATAGTTTCCCATGTGCATTCCAAAGCATAAAGCACCTGCCTCTCTTGATGTTGCTGAAGTCGCCAGCTGGCATCTGGTGACTTATTTCTGGTCTGCAAAAATGTTTGCTCTTCCCTCACAGTGTGGCTTAAAAACCTGAACTTCGGGGCCGGAGGGTTAGCTCAGTGGTTCCGGCACCTGCCTCGCAAGTGCAAGGTCCTGAATTCGATCCCCGGAAACCACATACAATGCCGGGCGTGATGGCTCACGCCTGTAATCCCAGCACTCAGGAGGCAGAGGCAGGAGGATTGCTGAGTTTGAGGCTTGCCTGGACTACATAGTGAGCTCAGAGCCAGTCTGAACTACAAAGCAAGACCCTGTCTCCAAAAAAAAAAAAAAAAAATCCCTGAACTTCACCATGTTTGGGCAGAACAAGGATCATCAGATGTAATGAGTCTCCAACATTCAACATTCACTATTGTACATTTTTGGGCTTCACCTGTTTTCATGATCAGACTGGAGATTTCTACAGACCATGTATACCCCACGAAAGTCACAACTGCTTTTCCAGTCCAGAACCACTAGTACACTGGGACAATGCCTAGCACCTAAGAGAGGATAAATAAAGAGAGGATACATGAACACTGTGTTCTTGTTTGAAAAAAATTGTGTGTAAAAAAGACATGTAAAAGTCTAGAAACAACCTCAGTATTAACCTACACTAACACCTGACTATCCACTTGTGCACACAGAAGATGCCTCCAATCAGCATCCACCACCAGTACACACCAGGATGTTGCTTCATTCATGAAATGTAGTCCCTCCCTGAACACCTTGTTTCCCCCACCCGGCTCAGCTAGTTGTCTCTTATTTCTGTTCCTTCAGTGCCCTGTTCTTCAGGTTTCACAGTCCCTGGTACATAGAATCATAGCTTGCTTAATGATCTCAGTGCTTCCATAACTACACATCTCCTGAGAATGGGGATCAAGTATTTTCAAAGCTGTGTCTGTAGCATCCAGCAAGAACATCTTATTGTCTGATACCCAGTTAACTCTCCATAACTACAGAGTGATTAAATGAACTAAAATTAATTGACTCAGTCTCTCAGAGCTTTAACTTCATTTTGTTTCTCACCCTTTATATTTATCATATAGATGTCAATTATAATAACATCCCCAAAAAGAAAGAAAATGTCTTTTTTTCTGATAGTGTGATGGCTTCTGTGTCTCCTCTAAAACTATGATAAGTGAAGTTTGTGTGCTTGTGTATACAAAGGGAGGAAGGGTTATACTTTAAAGTTTTTATCAAGACAGATATTAGGGTGGACATACAAACAGCTCAGGGATGTGACCTCTCATATTTAGCTTAGTTCTGGGGCCAAGTAAGAAAATCTGGGCATTTAGTTGTAAACATAAGGATAGACTCATGAAAATATTTTAAGTAAAACAGGATAGGTATGTAAATAAGAACAAAGCCTATGGAAATGGGAAAGCAGTATTGAAGAGGGTCTGTTATGACACTCAGTTGCCTTCACTGATCAGTAACTTAATTCAGGACTCTGTTACCAGTCTCCTATCTGTAACTTGTTAATTCTGAGGTCTGTGTTGCTCAACCCCAGAGCAGTGTGTTGGTTCAAGAAATGTCAAAACAACAAACAAGGATTTTTTAAATTTTTAAAGGAAATTCTTAAATTTTTCTGCAATCATGAAACCACTGTTTGTTTTCTGATATGGCCTGTAGCATCAGCATGGAAGCTTTCTGTACCGACTCTGAATCAAACATTGTACTTGCACTACTTGAATGGTTAGTTAGACAATTTGAGGCACAGTCCTTGTTACTTTTCTCCCTATCTCAGCCCTGACGAGATTTGACTACTTCACTTAAATGTAAGGGCACTTCAGCAGTTACCCTTCCCAGTCATTCCTCACCCACAAAATGACAATAAAATCACTTTTTATACAGGAAAATGCATTCTTCATAAAGGTTTCCAAGGAAAATCAGAACTGAAAGTTGTGCTTATACAATTTGTCATGTTGGTTACCAAAGAAGCTTTTTCCAGAGATGCCACGGATCCCATCCCCCTCACCTGACTGTCTGCTCTCAATTATCACACCGTGGCCAACCTCTGACCTGTGAAAGAGAAGAACCAAAGACAGCTGTAAATATCTAGGGAAAAGTGACAAAAATTCCCTTTTCTGTCTTTGACCAGTAAATATTGAAAATAAGTGTCACGGGAACAGACAAGGATGAGTCAGTGCTTTTTTATCTTAATACTTTTATTTTTGAGAATTTGTACCAGCATATGACACAACTTAACTCTCATTTTCCCCCTCCCCTACCCAGCATACCTCCCCCATGCCTATATATACAAGCATTGTTTCCTTTTTTAACATTAATTTTTTCTTTCTTCATTATTTACCCCTAAGCCCCATTACCCTTTGAATATTTACTATTTCACAACATTAGTCATGCCTTCTAGAACACATTTATAACTTCAGTTTCTCATATCAGAGAAAATATATGGTATTTGCACATCTGTAACCTATTTATTTCACTTACAATTATGTCCTGAAAGTATGTCCATTTGAGAATAAATGATTCAATCTCATCATTCTTTTTTTTTTTTTTTTTTGAGACAGAGTCTCACTTTGTGTAGTTCAGGCTAACCCTGAGCTCACTATGTAGCCCAGGCAAGCCTCGAACTTAGTGGTCCTCCTGCCTCTGCCTCCTGAGTGCTGGGATTACAGGCTTGAGCCACCAAGCCCAGCATTTGTGGTATGCGGTACTGATTGCTGGTGGGTGTGTCACCACACCGGTATTGTTGTATGTGGTTACCAGGATCAAACCAGGGACCTTGCACCTCCTAGGCAGGCACCAGAACCACTGAGCTAAATCTCCAGCCCCATCTCATCATTCTTTATGGCAGAGTAATACTCCATTTTATTAAAAAAAATCTTCTTTATCCAGTCTAGAGTTGGTGGGCATTTGAGTTGTTTCCAAGATTTAGCTATTACAAACTGAGCTGCTATAAACATGTGTGCACATATGTCATTGTGATAGGAATCTTGTGATTTTTTTGTGTATATTGCCAGCAGGGGAATAGCAGGGTCAAATGGGACCTCTAATCCTAGTTTTCTGAGGAATCTCCACACTGATCTCCATAATGGTTGTACTACTCTACATTCCCACCATAATGAGAAGGGTTCCTTTTACTCCACAACCTCACCAGCATTTGTTGCTGGCTAATTTCGAAATAGCAGCCATTCTTTGTGGAGTGAGAGTATTTCATCCAACAAAATCAGAATACATATTCTTATCAGCTGCCCATGGGTCATTCTCCAAAATAGACCATATACTATTTCATAGAAGATGTTTAAGTAAGTGCAAAGAAGTTGAAGTTATCTCCTGTATTGTCAGACCAAAATGCCTTGAAATTAGAGCTAAATAGCAAAAGAAATCTGAAGACCATCACAAATACATGGAAATTGAATAGTACTCTGCTGACCAACCAATGGATCACAGAAGAAATCAGGAAAGAATTGAACAGTTTAATTAAGTGATAATCCCAGTACAACTTACATGAATTTATGGGATACAATGAAAGCAGTTCTATGAGGGAAATTCATAGCAGTAAATGCCTACACCAGGAAAATAGAGCAAGCTCAAATAAACAACCTAATGCCAAACCTCAAGCTACTAGAAAGAGAAGAGCAAAACAAACCCAAAGCTTGTACTAGGGAGGAAATAATAAGGATCAGAATCAGTGCTTTTACTATCTGCCATTGCAAAGGTGGTACAGCCTTCCCCTCCTGCAGCTGGCCTTCACATTTTTAAAGTACAGCATTAAAATGTGTCTAGAAGGGCCGGAGGGTTAGCTCAGTGGTTCTGGTGCCTGCCTCGCAAGTGCAAGATCCTGAGTTCGATCCCCGGTAACCACATACAATGTTGGGCATGGAGACTCACGCCCATCAGCAATCAATACCGCATACCACAGTGCCGGGCGTGGTGGCTCACGCCTGTAATCCCAGCACTCAGGAGGCAGAGACAGGAGGATTGCTGAGTTTGAGGCTTGCCTGGACTACATAGTGAGCTCAGAGCCAGCCTGAACTACAAAGTGAGACCCTCTCTCAAAAAAAAAAAAAAATGTGTCTAGAAAAACATCAAGACAACCACAAAAATACAGCATTTTCTTTGTCCTTTTGACATCACAGCACTCTTTTATCTTTACAAGTTGTTACATTTAATATAGTACCTGGTGCTGGTTGTTACAGCAGTCTCCGGTTTTTTTTTCTCCACAGGGGCAGTTAATACCCATTCTGTTCAACTCCTGTCACAAACAAATCCGGTTTTCTTGTCTTTAATAATGCCAATGACTCTTGACTGACATCTTATCAAGTCTATGTTCTTCTCAAGATGACTCATCTTTATCTCTTCCGACTCAAAAAACACAGCGATGTAATTTACAATCTGAAATTTTAGTTTGCATGTTTGTGTTGATTAATGCTAGGCTCTTTTACAGATTTATAAATTCTCAAGTGTCCCTAACAATAACCTGGAGAGCTTTGACACTGAATGTCTTTTAGTTTTGAGACAGTGCTGAAGGAAATACAGTATCAAATTGAACTGTAAAATATTAGCGTTTATAACATATACGCATGAGACTTTTTAAAATCATGCCATCTACTTTTTTAAGTACACAAATATTAACTTTACCATTTTAACCACTTAACTGAACATTTCAGGGCATATGGTATATTCACAATCATCAAAATTATATAGGGGCCGGAGGGTTAGCTCAGTGGTTCCGGCGCCTGCCTCACAAGCGTAAGGACCTGAGTTCGATCCCCGGTTACCACATATAATGCTGGGCATGGTGGCTCACGCCTGTAATCCCAGCACTCGGGAGGCAGAGATGGGAGGATTGCTGAGTTCGCAGCGGCTTGCCTGGGCACCATAGTGAGCTCAGGGCCAGCCTGAACTACAGAGCAAGACCCTGTCTCCAAAAAGAAAAAAAAAAAAATTATATAATTCCAGAACAGTTTTGAGAGTCATGGTGTCATACAGCTATCACTGTGTAGCTCTAGAACATTTTTTTGAGATAGGGTCTCATTTTGTAGTTCAGGCTGGCCCTGAGTTCACTATGAAGCCTAGGCAAGCCTTGAACTCAGCAATCCTCCTGCCTCTGTCTCCCAAATGCTGGGATTACAGGTGTGAGCCACCACCCCTGGCATTGTGGTATGTGGTACTGATTGCTGGTGGACATGAGTCACCACTCCTGGTATTGTATGTGGTTGCCGGGGATTGAACCAAGGACCTTGCGCTTGCTAGGCAGGCATTGCAACCACTGAGCTAAATCTCTAGCTTAGTTCTAGAACATTTTTATCACACCAGAAGAAAATCCATAGCAGTTAAGCAGTCATTCCTTTCTCCTTCACTCCCACCCTGCTAGTTTCTGGCTATCACTAAATTTCTTTCACTAAGAATTTATCTTTGAGAGGTCCTATCTCATATAAGTAGAACCATAAAATACATGGTCTTCTATATTTGACTTCCTTCACTAAAAGTAATATTTTTCAAAGTTCATTTACCTTGCATCTTCAATAGTATTTTACTCTTTCCATGACTGAGTAATGGTCCAGTGCATGGATACAGTATATTTTATTTATAACTTCATTAGGACAGACTTGAATTGTTTTCACTTTTTGGCTCTTATAAATAGACTGCTACAATTATTCCTGTATAAAAATATTTTTCATGACATTCCCACATATTTTAAACTCTTTTGGGTACTAAACTAGTAGTAGAATTGTTGGGTTGTATGGTAATTATTGCTTAAATTATTTAACTTGTTGAGAAGATGCTAAAACCTTTTCCATAGCAGCTGCATTATTTACAACGCCACCAGCAACCCACAAGGCTCCAATTTCTTGACATAGTCATCAATGTTTATTATTTTTCTTTTAAAAAATTAATCATCTTAGTGAATATAAAGTAGTGTAGCACTGTTGTTGGGATGGGCATTTCCCTAAAAACAAATGAATTTATTGACTATTTGTTTTCCTTAGGGGGGTGTCTTGGTCTGTGGGCCATTTTAAAATTAGATCATTTGTCTTATGTTGACTTGTTAAGAATTCTTTACATTTGTTGGACACTACACTTTTCACTTACATAATCGTAAATATTTTCTCCCCAAGTATGAGTTGTCTCTTGATAATGTCCTATGATGTGCAAAAGAATTTAATTTTATGGTGTCTAATTCATGCATTTTGTTGTTTCTGCTCATGCTTTTAGTATTTAAGTATTCATTGCCAAATACAAAATTACAAAGATGTATCTTTGTCCTTATGTTTTCTTTTAAGGAGGTTTTTTCCCCAATAGGAGGGATTAAATCCAAGGCCTTTGCTGTAAACTACATCCCCAACTTCTTTCTTTCTTTTCTTTCTTTCTTTTTTCTTTCTTTCTGTCTTTCTTTCTTTCTTTCTTTCTTTCTTTCTTTCTTTCTTTCTTTCTTTTCTTTCTTTCTTTCCTTTTTTTATTTTGTTTCGATTCAGGGTCTCTGTAGTTCACTAAGTTGCCCAGGTTGGGCTCAAACTTGTGATCCGCCCACTTCATCCTGTCAAAGTTCTGGGATTATAGGTATGTGGCATCACACTGGCTTCGAGACTTTTGTAGTTTCAGATCACACATGTAGAGTTTTGATCCATCTGGAAGCTAATTTGCCATATGATGTGACATACAAGTCCATTTTCATGCTTTTTCCTTCTTTTTTTGGTGATACTGGAGAATGATTCCAGGGCCACAGGTAAGCTAAATAAGCACTCTACTGCTGAGCTATACTTCACCCAACTTCATTTTATTGCACGTAGACATCTAAAAGTTCCAACACCTCTTAAAGAAACTATTCTCCATTTAATGGTCTTGGTGTCCATGTCAAAAATCATTAGCCAAAGATGTAGTTTCATTTTGAACTCTGAATTCAGTTCAGTTTTCCTATATGTCAACACCAATTATTTTAATTATTGTAGCTTTGTAATAAAACTTGAAATTGGGGAATATAAAGCTTTCAGTTACATTTGTTTGTAAAGCTACTTTGGTTGTTCAGAATAATCAACAATTCCATATGAACTTTAGCATGACTGTTTTCATTTCTGTGGGAAAAAAAACATTAGAATTCTGAGAACCACTGCATTACATTTACATATGAGCTTAGGGAGTTTGCCATCTTGACACTATTAAATTTACCAATTTGTGAATGAAGAATGTCTTTCCTTTTATTATTTATCATTTAATTTCTTTTATCATTGTTTTGCAGTTTCAATATATAAAAGCTTCATTTCCTTGACTGAATTTATTCCTAAATATCTTATTCATTTTGATGCTCTCATAAAGTTATTTTTTCTTTAAAAATTTAAATCTCTTATTTCTAAAGTATTAAAATACAACTGGTTTTATATTGGTGCTATATTCCACAACTTTGAGTAATTAATTTTAGTCAGTTTTTGTCTTATTTATGATACATTCTGTATATGATTGTCATTTGTGAAAATAGTTTTACTGTTTTCTTTCTATCCTGAATTTCTCTTATTTCTTTCATTTGTTCTGTTGTTCTGGCTACAACTTTCACTAAAATTATGCATAAAATAGCAAAAGCAAACATTCTTCTGTTCTTGATATTATAGGGAATTATTTCACTGAGTATGATGTTAGCTATAGGTCATAAAAATTATCTTTATGATTTTGAGTATATTTCCCACTATTTTTAATTTGTTGAGTGTTTTAACACATGGAAGTTTGTTGGATATTGTTAAATGGTTTTCTGCAACAGTTAATATGATCACTTGTTTTTTCCTCCATTTTCTTAGTGTGATCTATTATATTGACTTATTTTTATATGTTAATAAATCCCCCATGATGATGGTGTATGATCTTCTTATATTCCACTGAATTTAGTTTGCAATATCTAATGGAGAATTTTTTGCATCTATATTCATCGGAGACACTAGTCTACCTTTTTCTTTTCTTATGATGTCTTTGGCTTTAGTTTCAAGGTCATACTGGCTCCGTAGAATTGGTTATGAAATGTTCTATCTTGTATTTTTTTTTTTGCTTTTTGAGACAAGGTCTTGCTTTGTAGTTCAAGCTGGCCCTGAGCTCACTATGGTGTCCAGGCAAGCCGCTGCGAACTCAGCAATCCTCCTGTCTCTGCCTCCCGAGTGCTGGGATGACAGGCGTGAGCCACCA
>PVIC010018075.1:0-32011 GCA_004025085.1 Thryonomys swinderianus
TCTTTTCCCCCACAGGAAGACTTAAGACTTTACATTCCTTTCTACACTGCGGCCATATAGCTGTCTTCTCACGCATCCTGTGTGTTTTGTGAAAGAGTCCACATGGATCAGTGTTTCTGCCTTATCTTGAACATAAACAAGTAGGGTGAATGTCACATAAATAGTTTATATAACTAGTTATATACAGGGCTTTCACATTCATGTATTATTTTACAGAGGTAATGTACTGTTTATGTTATACCCAAAGTATTTGGCTCTTTCAGACTATAAAACTGGTTTAAACTCAGAGTTCCATCTAAATTAGGACATTTAGTTCTATAATGTAACAGATATACATAGAACTCATCATTGCAATTTCACATGAAGATTCGCTTTGACATGGCACCGAGTCCCAGCTACCTAAAAGGAGCCATGTACAACACTCAGGGTGTCAGAGCAACTTACAGGTGGGCCCTGGGTTCCTCGACCACCTTTTAATCCAGGAACACCCATAGGACCCTAAATAGAAAGAAATAAACAAGAAACACTGTAGTAAAGCAAAGTAGGTTAAACACACCCTCCAAACTGGGTGCTACACAAGCTATTGCTTTCTTTCACTTACGTGAGGACCAGGGGACCCTGCTAGCCCCTGTGGTCCAGGGGACCCGGAATTCCCCTTCTGTCCTGGCTCTCCAGGCTCACCCTTTACTCCAGGCTGCCCGTCAGGACCCTACACACAATTGTACAAATGAGCCATTAATTGTGACTCTTACAAACAAATTATTTCACAGTAATTATTTTAAATCACTTTGTCATATAAGGTAAAATGAGGCTTTGTAATCGTTAGACTAGAAGGAAACAAAGCCTGATGAAATCTTTGAAGACAATGTGAAAAAAAGTAAGATATTTGAATGTATTTTATGATAATAAATAAGTTCCATTGTTGCACATTTATCCATTCTGTGCCACTACAAAAAATACATATATTGAAGATGAGAATAATGCCTAGAAAACTGGAAAGTTTCCAGAATTTTTGTATTCTTTCAAAACATATTGCACTGATACTTAAACTCATCGCTATTACAAGAAGTGTGTACACATTTAAATTAGGGATATTTAAAAATTATACCTGGGGTCCAGCAAAACCAACAGCCCCAGTTGGGCCATTTTCACCACGAGAACCCTAGGCAAAGACAAAAATTAATCAAGATTTAACACATTCTAAACAAGAACAATATATTAAAATAGAACTGATGAAGTTGTATAAATTTGATGTCATTAGAAATGAATATAGAGGGAGAAATCTTGAGGAAAACCCCTACAGATAAAACAAACAAGTAGGTCATAAAATTTCTGAATCTGAGATCTCAAAGAAAATTATTTAGTAGACAAGATGCTCACCTACATTTAATAAACTATGCAGCTGAAAAAATTTTAAAGTTTACCTAGATAGGCAGAGGTTGAAAACCAGAAGTTATTAATAGCTTAAACAAGTGTTGGCAACATTTTAGGGTTTTCAATGATACAAAGAGCCTCTGTGATGCACGCTATAGATTTACTGCCACTGACCTAAACCAATAGGCATGGAAATTAGAAGTTAGATAGACAGACAGAGGTAGAGACAGAGTGATGGATAGATGTAGATAAAGACCAATAAACAAAATAATAGACTGTTTTATTACTCAACCTCACACTGAAGAACAGAATAGTGTTACTTACAGGATTTCCACGGGAGCCAGGAGGGCCGACTAAACCCCGAGGGCCAGGTTCACCCTACAAAGCAAACACTGATGGTTACTGCCCCGGAACATAACCCAGCCCAGGACAGCGAAGACCACCTATGGATAACGGTCAGTGAGAGCCCTAAGGCGAGTAATCTCAGGCACCATATGTGAAGAGAGAGAAAACAGAGAGAGAGCCAGAATTTAGGCCTGATGATGTAGATTTCACAAAAGAGCAACTTGTGATTTACCTTTTCTCCAGTAGGACCTGCAGGACCTGGAGGCCCCAGGGGACCCGGAAGACCCTGCCAGAAGAGAAAGAAGATGGTCACACCGAGGCAGGTAACACACACGGATCCCAAGTTACAGCACACACACTCAGAGAGACTATTGGGGTAGGGAAAATCATGATTTCCATAAACAAGATAACTTGTACATTTTCAAAGCTTTTCTATGTAATGCTATAGAATTTTCACCAGGTTTTCTCTACTAATATTTTCATCTCTTTCATCCAGCTATACTCATGTGTTTGGAAAACTGTCTTCAATTGCTGGTTCTCAATTCATGCTGTTCTTATGCTCACTTTGGCAGTGCATGTACTACTAGATGGATGAGCTCAAACGTGCCTTTTCTTAGTCTATTTAGTTTTCCTAGTATATCTTATAAAACATAAATTAAAATGAGGCTTTTTTATTTCACATTTCTCATATTGTAGTATAATAGAAAATAGCATTCTTTTCATTTTAAAAAGTGAGATTGTGCTAAAACATTTTCTTCCCTGTGTCCTTTTGGAGTGGGAAGGAGTGGCAGCCACTCTGTGCAGCCACAGAGAAGCAGTGGGAGGCCGCGGTCACCACTGGGGCACAGTCTGGCCCCCTCACAGACAGCCACACTGTTCCGTCCACCGAACTACTAAGGAGCCCTTTCTAAAGCAAGTGGTTTGATTTGCATGTACCATTTCTTCATATGAAGCCAAATATTCTTTCCTCAGAAACAAAAAATGGCTTTTCAATTTCACTTTTTTTTTTCTTTTTTTTTTGAGACAGGGTCTCGCTTTGTAGTTCAGGCTGGCTCTGAGCTCACCATGTAGTCCAGGCAAGCCTTGAACTCAGCAACCCTCCTATCTCTGCCTCCCGAGTGCTGGGATTACAGGCATGAGCCACCATGCCCGGCACTGTGGTATATGGTATGCGGTATTGATTACTGATTGCTGGTGTGCGTGAGTCTCCATGCCCAGCATTGTATGTGGTTACCAGGGATCAAACTCAGGACCTTGCGCTTGCGAGGCAGGTGCCGGAACCACTGAGCTAACCCTCCAGCCCTCAATTTCACATTTTTTAAAACTTGACCAAACTCTGCTCTTCTACTCTATGGACCTACCACAAAATAGTGTGCTTCTGACGATTACCTAATGTGCTTCCTTAAAAGATTAGATTAAGTACAGAGAACATTTCACGATGTTTGCCAAATACTTTTTTTGTACAAAGAAAGTGAGTTTCTTTTTTTCATTACTGTAAGATCAGAGTAAATTCTCCAGTACTGGGGACTGAACCTGGGACCTTGCACTTGCCAAGCTATTACAGTAAATTCTCTACTATAAAACAGTGTTCTACAATGAGCACAAAGTAATCATTGACCAGGTCCTAACAACACCACACTGCATCTTCAAAGGCCCAGCAGACCTCACCTTGAACTGTTCCTTAAAGCCAACTGTCAGTGTATCATACTTTCCAGCAATACTATTCACTGTGCATTCCAACACTCAAACACACAAGGATATTCTACAATGTTTTTGAAACATTAAATCAAATAGAGTATTAGGTTGGACTAAAAGGCAAGAAATACCTGGTTTATAATTTGCTAAAGTGCTTTCCCCTTTAATTAGCTTTTCATAAGAAGAAAAAAGAGATAATTACTACTAAGGTAAAACATTCTATATTTTCTATATTTCCTTAATAAGTAATACAAGGCCTCAATATGTTGAACAAAACAGTTGCTCAGTGTGAGTTCTTTTTGTAATGATACAAGTGCTATTGTCAGGACACAACAACAAACCAGATCTTAATGACACAGAAATGATACACACAATAGCAGGAACTAGTCCAGAAATGCTTCATGTCTGGCCCACTGTCTGAGAAAATAATTCACATCTGAAAATACTCCATCATTCTGGTCTGATTGGCCTTGGGACCACGAGTGTGCATTCTAACTTGGAAGCCCTTTGTGGTTAAACACTGGCCTCTGCCTCATATGGACCAGTGTTTTGGTGCCTTTCCTGATACTTCACGTATCAGTCTCCTTACAAACACAACTTTACTGACCAATCACAGAGACTGGTTCTCTTATCCCTCACACGCAACACATTGTGAAACAAAAACTACAACTTTGCCAATTGTTGTCACCTTCCACTCGCTGGTGCATTCAATCAGCATTTCACAGAAATGAAGGCTGAACACATAAATATGACAAGAAAGTCACAGAGAGACCTTGCTCCTTCTAGCATATTCCATAGAGGCACTACTTTTTGCTTTTCTGTCATTCAAGATAAGCAAAGTAAATACCCATAAGCCACATCAACTCTCAGATCCATCATTCTCCAAATCCTGACCACCAGGAAATAGGATTAGCTTTCTGTTTGTTTGTTTGTTTGTTTGTTTGTGAGGAAAAAGCTACGTCATTTCCCAGCCTGGCCAGAAAACCACACTTTACTTACTCGAGCTCCGTCATTCCCGGCTGTGCCCTCGGCACCCTTCTCTCCTATGCCGCCCTAGGAAAACACGAGAAACAGCATCCATTCAGGTCACTGTCTCTTACACTTTCCGAGAAGCATTGCCCAGGCCAGGCTCTGTCTTCTTGCCTGCAGCCCGTTAAGCCTGGCTTTATGCATTTTCTCAATAAATGTTTCTTTATAAGAATGAAGGAATAAATCAATGACCCAGGATGGCAGAAGGAAATGGTTGTTCAAGAAACCATTATCAGCAGAAAGTCTAAGGAAGGGAACTGAAAAGTAAAGGAATGATTAAACAGACTCACTCTGTCTCCCTTGGGGCCAGGAGTTCCTGCGATTCCTCTCTCTCCCGGCATCCCTTGCAGACCTGGAGGACCTGTGTCTCCCACTGTCCCAGTTGGACCAGGACTGCCCTACAGGGAACAAACATGGGGACCATACCGATAGAACAGGGCCATAACACATGAGATCATTGCTTTAAAGGGCCAAGCATAATTGAATTACAAATACGTTTGTGTCTCACAGAGGGTGATCATATAGTCCAGGCCATAATCCACATCTCAGAAGAGACTTTTTTTTTTTTTGAGACAGGGGTCTTGCTTTGTAGTTCAGGCTGGTCCTCAGCTCACTATGAAGCCCAGGCAAGCCTCGAAATCACAGCAGTCCTCCTGCCTCTGCCTCCTGAGCGCTGGAATTACAGGTGTGAGCTTATCATGCCTGGCAGAGACTTTTCAACTCACTCCTCAGTTATAAGAACAACAAAACAGTAAGGTACTTATTAAATATTTATTGAACAAAAAATGATATAATCTCCTTGTCTTGCAAATGAAAGGAAGATGCATCTAATAGCATGGTGTCCTCCATGGGCAGTAGCTTGGGAGCATTTCAGAGCGCTGAGTTCAGTGCTCCACTTACCTTCGGGCCGTCAGGGCCGTGTCCTCCAGCCATGCCCTTCTCACCAGGAAGCCCCGTTATTCCCGGCTCTCCTCTCTCTCCAGGATTTCCACGTTCTCCCTAATATAATATTACAGTGTCAAAAAATCATAGTATTCGATCTAAAAATGGGCTAAAAAGTTCCCGTAAAATGATCACTAGTAGAGAAAAGTTTAAAAATGAGCTCTTATGGCTCAGCTTTTCGACTTTAGCCCTAAGAAATGAATGCAAGCAAAGGACATTCTAGTTTCACAGGACTGTTTCTCATAAAATTGATTTTCTTCTAGTAGAAGAATCTAATGATTAAAAATAAAGCCTGCTTTAATAAAAGATGCATTTGCAAACTGAAACCATGGTAAACAAAATTAATCATGAAACAGACAGCACTTACTCGAGGTCCCAAGGGGCCAACAGCTCCAGGGTCTCCAGGAACACCCTGCAAATATACAGAAAAGCTCTGAGCTGGGTCTTAGGTATTTATCGGCGATCTCTCCAAGTCACACATCTAACATCCTCCATGTGCATTACAAGGCTGAAGGAGCCCTCAACGGTGAAGAATGCAAAAGACATACATTTTTATAAGGGAGACAATAACACACATATTGAGTAGAAAGTTTTTTTGTTTTTTCCAGAAAAAAGTATACTTGGGTATTTGTCTTTTTGGCAATGACAGAGCACGAAATATTTTTACACAAACATTGCACGGCACTTTTATTCAGAGACAGTATAATATATTCCTAGTCTATTTCCAAATGGACTGTGACAAAGTTTACACAAAGAAAAGTAATATAAATAGCAACTGAGAGCTGATCTTTTAAATGAAACCAATTCAATTCTATTTTATTGAGTAAATATTTGCTGGCTTTTACTATAGACAGAGAACTCTGCTAGGACTTGTGAATTCTTCAAGGTTCCATTGATAGCACAGTTGATATTGCTGGGAGTTGTGCTTTGAGTGTGCAAGTCCGGCTCACTAATGAAGTACCTTCTGCAGATCAGTGCATGGGACCAAGGAAACTAAAATTCTACTAATGTCATGGGATATGAATGTCCTCGACTCTGCAGAAATCACTGGAAATGTCAAATATCTGGGCAGCAAGACTGGCATTAATGGAGACCCACTCTGGCTCCCTCTGCAATAAACACCTTAAAGGGTAGAAAGACACATAAGTACACAGGAAAGGAGATCCTAGCAGGAGTGTAAAACAAAAATTAAACACATAGAACAGGGACAGAGCCAAGAATAACAGTGATTAGTAATTGCTCAGTTGTTTCCATGCTTCCGAAGTGTATTAAACCCTTGAGCAAAAAGGTATACTCATAGGACATGAGACATTTCTACATATTAAGAAGCCTCAAATGTAACATCACTTCTAATGAGTCTGTTTATATCTGAGAATTTAACTTCAAATGAACCAGTTTTCCTATCAGCCATGAAACCGACAGAAGCAAATAGCCGTCAGAACTGAGCCCAGCCTGTGTCCTATGTGATCAATAGGTTTCATAAGACTGTGACTCAATCACTTCCTTCTGTATTAAAATGCAAACGGTACTTTGGGAGGATATTGAGACAAAATAAGCATCCACCAAAAAACTGTATACACACATCAAGAAAAGTAGTATGGTATTTGCTCTTGCAGATAGTGGCACCCTCGTATGGGGCACCCTAGAAGATGCCACACATCACAGGAAACTCACTATGCTCCGGCCCTTAGAGAAGACACTGGAAAGGCCTGTTCTGAAATCTCAGTGACCAAGGTGACCCAAGCAGCCCTTTGCTGTACCAATAAATGTCTGGAAAGTCATGGCCACCAACCTAGCACCTCTTGTAGAGGTAATATGTAGTAATCTCATTATGTCTCAAAAAAGTTAGAATTAAAATATTCATAAAAGGTTTTCTTTTCCTGGAATGTGTACACATGTTTTGACAACATCGGTAAACACAAAACCTCATATACGGGGCCAGAGGGTTAGCTCAGTGGTTCCGGCACCTGCCTCGCAAGCACAAGGTCCTGAGTTCGATCCCTGGTAACTGCATACTAATGCTGGGCGTGGAGACTCACGCCCACCAACAATCAATACCACATACCACAGTGCAGGGCGTGGTGGCTCACACCTGTAATCCCAGCACTCGGGAGGCAGAGACAGAAGGATTGCTGAGTTTGAAGCTTGCCTGGGCTACATAGTGAGCTCAGAGCCAGCCTGAACTACAAAGCGAGACCCTGTCTCAAAAAAAAAAAAAAAAAACTCATATAATTGCTTTTTCTCATTATCCAAAAAATGTAGGCAGCTTATTTTCCTCAGTATCAGACATCATATAAAAAAATGCATATTTTAAGAACATCTATCTTTTCAAGAATACTGTGTTTATTTGCATAACATTTATTTGCTTAGTGAATGTACCAAAAATACAGTAGATACAGGCCTTCCTTATTTAATTATGTAGTTCATCCTAAAACTAAGTTATTAAATGAATGAGTTGCTAAATGAGGAATTGTGCACAGTATGTACATTATAATATTCAGAACAAATATATAGGCAAAGGAAACCCAAATAGATGACTGCTTTTATGTCCATAACTCTTACATATAGTACTGTAATGTATAAAAGAACATAAAACTATAGTAACAATCCTGTATAGTGTCACTGGCAAAAAATATGGTATAAACAAAATGTACTCTATAAAAAAGACATTGAGGCTCTATCAACAAGATGTACAGAACTGTACAAAAAAAAATCATAATTCCAAACAGTGAGTCTTGGGAAATAGAAAGAGGGTTCAAATCATATCATCTATGACTTTGGCAAAGTTTTCTAATGTCTTAGTGCCTCAATGTCCTCATTGTTCAATGGTGGAAACAGGACACAGTGCAGAGGGCTTTTCTGTGAGTATCAAAAGAGAACACATCCAAAAGAAAGTGCTCATAAACTGTAGGATCTCGAGCTCCTGCTACTTCATGGCTCACCTGAGCTCCGAGCTTTCCACCTTCCCCAGGAGGTCCTGGAGGCCCGGGGAGCCCCTAAAATAGAAGAAAGGGAGTAAACTGTAAATCTGTGAAGGGTTCATAGGCTACTAATATGCAGAGTTCACCTTTTACAGTACCTGGAGTCTCTGTGACTATCTATCAGCAAAAGACACTGTGTAGCCATGTTAAACAAATGTTTGCCAAAAAAAAATTCTGACATGTTAAGAAAACTCCACCTTCTAAGAAGAGCTAGCAGCTCATCAATCATCAATTTTGCAAGTTAGACTTCCTTAACTTGCGAGCCAATTAGTAAAAAGAGAGAGGAGAATATGACAGGAAATTCTGAATGTGGGATTTTTATGATCTGAGAACAATACTTGAAATTGCTAAATAATATTGGAAGACAGTTCAGAAGTTTTATCACAAATTATGGTTATTTATGCTATTAAACTCTGCAATGTAAGTATGTACAGACAAATCATAAAAATTTATTCAATAATAAATTCTAATGGCAGTGCCAATAAAACTAGATAAATCTTAAAACAGTTTAACGAGCTTTACACAGCCTTAGGAAAACTTTGTTATCTTTAATTCATTAATAATTTTGTGTGTGATCATTTTTTCAGGAGAAGTCCATTCCTTATCTTTGAGCTGAAATATTTGACCATTATCCAAATATCTATCATACTGCTGAAAGCAGGATAACTTTTTTGAAAATTTAAGAATTTAAAATCATTTAAACTTACACTTATATAATTTATAAAGGAATTTACTTGGAGGAGAAATGGAACCTGCGTTAGCACATACCTGAAAGCCAGTGGGGCCTGGTGGACCCTGCTCTCCTCTTTCCCCAGCTAGACCCTAAGTCAGAAAGGAAAGAAAACTATGAGCACAGAGAGCAACATTTCATGTCTGCTTCCTGCTTAGGAGGACCACTGGGGGCAGCATGGCTATTTCTTTGTATTGCTTCCAACCACGTTTTTCACTGCAACCAGATAATAAACTATTAAAATTCATCTAGTGGTATTATTTGAAGCCCATGCTCATGAAAAAATATCTCCAAAAGACAGTGAAGAGTCTCACAGAATATTCTTTTTTTTTTTTGATCCAAATATAAAGGGCCTGGAGCTAACAGTAAGATTATAGAGAAACTGAATAATTAAGTATGGAAACAGCCCATTACCTTAAGGTATCTAATTTAAAAGGGTGGTATTTTAAACATTGTAGCTTGTCACAAGCATTAAGATTTCAAGCCCAAATGTTGAAAGAAAGCAAAATAAACATTTTGGAAAAATATTTAAACTACTCCACCCTAAAGCAAATAAACATGCCAAAATGCTTCTGATGAACAATTTTAAAAGCCTAGGATGAAAACATAATCTCAAAGGACAAATATTACTTTTCACTCCTTCAAGAAAAGCCAATTTAAAATTATTTTTATGAGATACATTATTGGAAGAAGGTAGGTTTGATTCAGTATTTAAATATTTTATTTTTCTATTACATGTTTGCAATGCAACAAAACTGGTATAAACCCATAGCAAAACCTCATCCTCTTTACTCCCCTCTGCCTTGTTCCAATCTTCCTGCCAAACCTCAGATCCGCTGCCCGTCCCCACGAAGTCAATCTCCCTGCTTTCTAAAATGAAGTACATCACTAAACATGTATTTGTCACCATCTGTTCTCCCCAGTTGACATATTCCTCAACTATCACATGTAGAGATGACAAGATAGCCTTTGCCACCATGTAGTTTCAGTATTTACAATGAAAGGACCCATCACATTGTTTAAAAGGTAGAAAGCACAAAATGACAAGAAATCAAGTGAACAGGTGTAACTACAATTCTTCTGTACTGTTTGTTCTTATTCACATCCCCTGAAAACTATTTGTAAATAAAATCTTGGCCAAACCCAACGGAACAAGGCAAGGGAAACATGGTCACCAACAGATCACATACCGGGGGCCCGACAGGACCGGAAGGACCAACTTCTCCATCTTTTCCAGGAGCTCCCTAGTATCACAGAGATAATTTGTGAGGAGGAGTTGTGAGAATTTGGGGAACTCCTTTATTTTTCGTTAGCAGAAAATGAATAGTTACCCTCTGCCCAGGAACACCAGCATTTCCTGCTTCTCCAGGTTTTCCAGGGTCACCCTACAGAATAAATTGAAGCTATCACCACAATCAAGCCATTTTCTGAAAACAGACCTTGGTCGCCCCTGAGGAGTCTGAGGAGCCAGCAGACACCACAGGCCGTACTCACACTGCTTCCTTTGGGGCCCGGAAGACCCATGCTCCCAGGCTGCCCCCTGATGCCCACGGAGCCTGCAGGCCCTGGGCGGCCGTCTTCCCCCGGAGCTCCCTGTGAGGGGGACAGAGCCGGGAGTGTCACACAGCAGCACAGGACACCAGTCGGCACTCTTTTATATAACTAGTTCATACTGGAATATGAGGACTGGGCTTAGAACATGTAAACTGTCAAAATTCCTACTTCCTTATTTTTACACATCAAATCCAACCTCCAGAAATAAGAATATTAGTAGATAAATTCTACCAACACTGAAATTCATCACGTTAACTTTTTCAGCAAAGTAATTTCAATATCAAATGTGATGTTAATAAAATTTGATTTATATTTTAGTTAGTTTGAAAATATACGGACTCTACAAATTCATGACCAAGGATTTTAAAAATATGTAAACATGCTCAGTATCCACTTAATCAAAAACATTAACTTCAAATAAATACTGTGTAAATCAAATGGCAGTAAAAAATACCAAGGATGATAGATTTTTATTTAAATCACTTACCAAAGGTCCAAGTTTTCCTTCAGGTCCTTGAACACCAGGATTTCCTGTCAGACCCTGAAAATAAAAAGCAGTGGAGCTTCGACGCTAACAGCAAGTACAGATTCCAAAGAGTGAAAATCCTGTTGCATTGCTGGCAATTGAATATCTCAGTAAGTCCATAGTTCACATGAATTTTCAAATGACTTTTTATTAAAATCAAGCTCAGCATTGTCTGCTCCAAACGCCAAACAAGTTGTTTTGAAGCAAGAAATGGAAAACTATAAAAATGAACCAACACCAACAGGCATCTTAACTCAGGTCAAGCAGTGAAGTGATTAATACACATTACTTTGACAGAGAAAGTCTAGAAGATACTGCTTTTGTGTTCGGAAAAACTAACAAACTGGTGTTTTAAAAATAATGAATTGTGTCAAAGCATAAAACAAAGCAAAACAAAAAATGTTCCCAGCTGTGGATGAGCTAAATTTTAAAAAGTATACATTTCTTTAAAAAAATCAAAAACCTCTAGCAAATGCTCAAAGGATTTCCTTGGACGGAGGTCGCAGAGAGCTGCGGGGTTCTTACCCGAGCACCTGGAAGCCCAGGTTCACCGGGACGTCCTGGGTCTCCCTGGCCTCCTTTGGGTCCCGAGGAGCCGACGGGGCCGCGCTCGCCTTGAGCGCCCTGTTCCGAAACACAGCGGACGAGTCAGGAGGAGGAGATAAAGAGAGGGAGGCGAGCAAGCAGCGGCTGAGCGCTTATTCCCTGGCACACAATATTTCATCGAGGACATTCTAAAGACTCACTGGAAGACAGTATCATTGCACATTTTCTTCTCATCTGTATTGCCTGAAAATGAGTGGGTTTTATTTTTCCATTATTAACTAGTGAAACTTCTGGCTAGAGACTTACACCAATACTTTAGTTGTTTTTTTTTTAATGTTGAAAGTGCCTAAATTTCTAGCTAAAGGAAATATGCCGCATTAGCTGATGTAAGTGTCTACAAGCTTGCTGCTCAGAATGCCCCTGAACAGACTGAAAACAAGCTCCTCTGTTCTTCATGCCTTTATCTTTCTCCTTTAGACCTTTTGATGCAAAAACAATTACAATAATATACGTCTGGGGCTGGACCTGACATCCGCTTCCTCCCACTTTCTGGATCTGGACTTTGTGGATCGGCTGCACCCTCACACTGGAATGTGGGGTCTTTCAGAGCACTTCCTGTTCGGGGACATATCGGTGGAGTGATCTCACCTTCGGTCCAGGTAAGCCATCCGAGCCGGGAAAACCACGATTGCCAGGAGCACCCTACAAAAGACAAAATGTAATTCTGGCAAGTAGTGTGCCAACTCAAAAATATTCTTATAATCATTATAGAATGAAGCAAGAAATGAGTTATCTTCTACAAAAATCAAAGTGGACAATAAATAGCATGCATGAGTGTTGTCTTCTACTGGAAGCCCCCATACCCTCCAAAGCTCTGTAGAAACCTGGAATTACTGATATCCATTCCGATATGCTTCATTGTACTCTAAGCACAGCAATCTCTTCTCATCTTTCAACTTACCAACTCCTTTCTGACCCTCCTGGCTTAGCAGTTACTTTCTCCTCCACCAAAAATGTTCATTCTCCCTCATTGGGTATCAGCTAAACATGATCTTCTAAGAAGACCTTACTTCCTAGCCATTTCTCCTTATTCTGTGTCACTGTCCCATACCTGGCTCTCTATCCTTCTGTCATTTAATAGATACACATGACACTAATTTCAGTGTGGGAATAGGTCTTCACTGACCTGCTGACTTGCTAACTATATCCCCCTCCACCGAGGTGAACTGTTGTGTTGTTTACTGGCCCACACACAAGTATGGAGACTACAGTTCTTGCTTCCTTATGTAATCCAACCACAAAAACTGCGAAGTGGATGGAGCAGTAATTCAATTAGTATTTGTTGTGCAGATGAATGAAGAGTGGTTAGACAGCTGCCCCTTTTCCTAGACAGGCAACTCTGTCAAATTATGTAAGATACCTGCAGCATATATCTCAACTGTTTCAGTTTTCCTAATTTTCCCAAAGTATAGTCATATAATTCCTCTACACCTATCTGGATGCATTTTTTTTTACTCAAATTTACCCTTTCTCCCATGGGACCCGGAGGCCCGACTGTTCCTGGGTCACCGCGAGGACCTCTTTTTCCTTCTTCACCCGGTGGGCCGATTGCACCCTGCACACCATGTGGCCCCTGTGAAAACAGAACGACGGGCGCCAGAAAGTGTCATCTGAGTGAAAGTCGGACAGCTCCTTCGTGGAGGTCAGTCATAAATGTTAAAGTATGATAGATAACTAAAATGTTTCCATCCCCAAACTATTACAGTTCTCAGACGTTTCACAGACTTTGTGAGCTATACCCTTCGAGGTGATGTTGTTGCTCTTCTCACTGAAATCAAGGGAGACTCACCGGTTCCCCTTTGGGGCCAGCTTCTCCTTTGAAACCTGGAACTCCTGGATCACCCTAAAATAAAATGTCAGTGGTGTGAGAAGCAGGTGTTCCACAGTTCAGTCTGCTCTAAACAGTTACGGTGACTAGACCTTCAAGTTTTGGTATTACATTAGTAGTAGGATACAATCTTTTTTGAAATTTTGCAAATATTTTAAACTATATATGAATTTTCAGTAAAATTAGTATAATTTAGAGGTTTATTTTACATTGGCATTCAGGAAATATATTTCTTAAATGTTTTTATCACATATTATAATTAGAGTTATTCAGTTATTCAAATACGATGATTAAAATTGGAGCTAACAGTGGCAACTTCTGTAAATAACATTACTACAAGTTTATTATGTTCATTTTGTTTACTCAAAATGAAAACAATTTTATGTTTATGTTCTATTTCTTGAGGTTTTGGAAACTTCAGAGTGAGCATTTTTGGAGAGCCCTACTGTCTTGGAATATTAGCCGCAGATCATGTCAGGAACTAATTTGCCAAATTCAGAACATAGTAAAAATCAATCTTGACACATCAGCAATATTCATGTCTTAAGAAATCTCTCCACAGCATTCAGAACGTCTTTATCAACATGACCACATCACTTGGAACAGAATGTAAAATATTTAAGTCAGTAATAGGAGAGAAAGTTTTTGTTTTGACATACCAAGATAAAAGTTGTACAGGAACAAATATTCACTATATTTATTTCTATGGATTCATTACAGTGACTCTCCTAATAGCTTCTGAAAAGTATGGAGACTCATTCAATGTAAACAATATGTCAGAGCAACTCATCAAGAATAGTTCTTAAGAAATAGCTGTTGAACCCAATTTTAGCCTAATCACCATTATAAATACTCCATGCTTCCTCTTGTTGGTGTGTGTGTGTGTATATATATATATATATATTTTTTTTTTTTGTTGTTGTTGTTTTTGTTTTTTTTGAGACAGGGTCTCGCTTTGTAGTTCAGGCTGGCCCTGAGCTCATTATGCAGCCCAGGCAAGCCTCAAACTCAGCAATCCTCCTGCCTCTGCCTCCTGAGTGCTGGGATGACAGGCTTGGTACTGATTGCTGGTGGGCGTGAGTCAGCACACCTGGTCTTGTATGTGGTTACCAGGGATCAAACCAGGGACCTTGAACTTGCTAGGCAGGTGCTGGAACCACTGAGCTAAATCTCCAGCCCCACTTCTACTATATTCATTATTCAGCTATTACAGAATTCTATTAGGTATGCCATGTAGTTAAGATTTTGTGATGTTAAGATTTTTAAATGCATTAGAATTTATATACTGCAATAATATTCAACTTAGAATTTAAACGTTCTACTCATACACTGATATCTGCCTTTCTCTTTACAGACACCACAGTTTCCTTTTCCTCATTGGGAGGTCACGTGACCTGTGTTTCATTCCATTTCTTTATTTGCTATTTCTCTAGGCACTCGTGGCTGGGTAGCCTAAAGTAGACAGTTGCTTCCCATAATGACATTACCGGTTGTCCTCGAATTCCCTGAGGTCCAGTGCTACCCTGAGGGCCGGGAGATCCCGGGGGCCCTATCGAGCCAGGAGGACCAGAAGTACCCGCTGAACCCTGTCGACAGCAAAAGCAAAGGATGATGAGATTGAATCATTTATACTCAAATGGACGTACCTTCAGGACATACTCATAAGTGAAATAAATAGGTCACAGATGTGTAAGTAGCATATATTTTCTCTGGTATGAGAAACTGAAGTTATAACTGTGTTCTAGAATGCATGACTGACATTGTGAAACAGTAAATATCCAAAAGGAAATGGGGTTTGGGGGTAAATAATGAAGAAAGAAAAAAATGATGGTTTAAAAAAGGAAACGATGCTTTTGTATATAGGGGCGGGGGGAGGTTCAGTGGGGAGGGGGGAGGGGGAGAGTGAGAATTAAATTGTGTCATATACTGGTACAAATTCTTAGTGTGGACTGTAATTGTGATGTGTATATATAATGTACCAATAAAATGTACCAATAAAAAAAGTGTGACACGGTGAGCAGACACCTAGGGCCAGAACCCGAGGGGTTGTTTCATTTGAACCTCATGCAGCATAAACGCAGGAACTCACCGTGGGGCCTTTGGCACCAGGCGTACCGTCAGTTCCCACAGCACCCTGAAAGACAGAGCACGAGAAGTTTCTGGAACAGTGCGCCATGTCTGGGCAATGCTGGACGTACTCAGACGTCCAGGTGACTTCCAAGCAGGGGCAGAGAAACTGAGAAACTGCTCCCCCACCCCACCATTCTATCATAAAATACTCTTCTCTAATTATCTTTTCCACATGATACGTAAAATATGCAGAACTGCCATGCGACTTTTCTCGTGGGTTTTAAGCACTCGTTGGAATTGAAACAGGGTATCCTAGGTCGCCTTGCTCTGCTGTCACACGCGCTGCCGCTTCGGGGCGGAAACTTACAGGAAGCCCTTGAGAGCCAGCTGGGCCCGGCGGCCCCGTTTCACCTCGCTGGCCCTGAGGACCTTCAGGACCTCGAGCCCCCGTAGGACCTGCTTCTCCCTGAAGGGTACAAAAGGAAAGGTTAATGCAAGAAACATATGAGAAAGCTACGATGTGATACTGGTGGTACATTTCGAGGTTTTCGATTTAGGCCTGAACATTTAAAGGAGCCAAGACCACCAAGAGGCTCACAGGGGAGGGATGGGTGCCTCAGCCCGCTTAGTGCATGGACTCCCATCTCACCCCCTCGGGAGGGCATGTGCAGCCCGGCAAAGGGCCAGTCTGCGCTTCAGCCTCATGTCACACAGTCCTAACCACCCACGGAGGTCAAGGTGAGTCCCTTCGCTCTGGACCGCTACGGAATCTGAGTTCTTTTACCACGTTGATCAGATCATTTTAAGGTATTCCGCAGTTAACATTTAACATAGTCTAGAGCCATATCCCTGGCTCTAGCTGGGCATATCCCTATATCAGATCTTGATATCTCTGTATCAAAACATATCTTGATATCTCAGATCTTGATATTCCAGATCAAGACCACCTTGATGTAAATATCAACAACACAAACTTTTTTTAACAAAACAAACAAATGGAGGAAACTTGGCCAGCTCCCCTGTGCTAGCACGACTTATTTCTGTTAAAAGGAAACTGGGGACACTTTAGGGACATACTAATAAGCTTGATTTGATCATCAGGGGATACACCAAACTATTTCCTAATAACTCCAAGTAACCCAATATAAGCTAAAATCTTCTCTAAATGGGTAAAATTCACTGTTAAAAAAAAATCCATATATAGTGCCGGGGATGTAACTGAATGGTGTTGCAGCTGCCTAGCAAGTACAAGCTCCTGAGTTCAGTTCCCAGTGCTGGAAAAAATCTATATATAAAGACATTCTTTTTAAAATTTCACATCATTACAGAGTAAGAGATATTAATCTATACTATACAGCAATATGAAAACTATATTTCAGAGTAGAGGACATGAATTGACCTACAAAATGTTCAGCTCCATCAACCTTCAGGAAAAGAGTTTCTTCAGTATGATGAGAAATATCCAAGCTAAAAATATCTAATGAACTTGACAACTTTTGGCAAAGGGAAAGTAAAACCTCACTTAATGTACAAAAACCAAATACCTCTTTGAGTAGCACTGAAGGATATTTAAGAAAGCAAGATGTAAAAACCCAGCACCAAGAATGCTGTGGAGGGGCTGAGAAAATCTGATTCCTCTCTTTAATTCAACCCAAGATAGTGGCCCATATGGCAAATAAAACTCAGGAGGCTGAGTTAAACTTCAAATCAGATTTTAAAAAGTAACTTTTAATCTCAGGTTTTCCCATGCAATATTTGGGACATGTCTATACTGAAAATATACCCTTTGATCATGTGATACTCATACTTAGTCCTTTATTTTATCCGATGTTCTATGTACCTCTATATTTCTAAGCCTAGAGGGGCCTGGAAAACTAAAATCACAAGCTTTGAGAGGCTCATGAGTATCAATGAAATATACTAAATTCTACTACACTTCATTGACATGCAAAGAATTGGATGTGGAAGTTTATTTTTCGAGAGAGCCAGAGGTCAAGGCCGAGCCTTATAGAAATAGCAGAATTTTAGCCCTTCCCTCAAAAAGACAAAAACCTGGGCATTTTGTGGTAGGAGACAGAAAGGCAAAGACCAGGAAACAAGCCCTGAGGGGAACAGCTTTTGTGATTGTCTGAGTTTTATTAAGGAATCAACAACCAGACTTACAATATGCGGGAGGAGGAGGTGGGTGTATTGCAGGGACTGTTCACAGAAGCTGCGATTGCTGGTGAGGCTGAGCTAGTTCCTGCTCCAGGGTGAGCAGAAATCCCTTTCTGTTCTCCACACAGCAAGGCTTTGTGAGCGCTCTTTCCCTACAACCACACCAAGAACTCGCTTTGGAGGTTGGGGCTCTTGGCAGGGGAGTGCTGGACTTTGCATATGCCTGAGGGGTATACAGGGAAGTCGGGGTGTACTCAGAAGTGCTGAGATTTCAACTTCCGGGCTGGCAATGCTGCTCTGTGGCGGAGTTCAAGCTTCATGTCCAGCAGTTCCTAGGACCGGCCTCCAGCAACACACATGTGTGCACAGGCACATGCATACAAATGCACACGCACATACACATACATACACACTTGGATTTCAGATCAGAGGAAACAGAAGGGTTCTCCGAGAAAGCAGGAGCTCGTTAGCAAAGTGACTGGTCATCATCTTCAACTAACTCAACCCTGTAGCACAGAGTGTGAAGACACAGAGGGAGCAGAAAATGTGACCTGATGATCCTCATATTTCAAAGGGTCTCTGAAATTTCAGGGACGTTTTTCCTGAATCCAAACCCAACCTGAGCAGCACTACTAAGAAGATGAAGCTATATGAGAACATGGGAATTGCTCCCAAAGCATTGATGAGAAAGTCAATAGTGACTCGCTACAACTCTAACTCGTCCCAGCAACGTACTTCATCCATTCCACGTGGACAGTAAATATCCTCCCCGCCCCCGCTCTGCCCGGCAATAGCTGTGGGGGCGCGGGGCGGAGGGACACCCAGCACACCCTTTCTGATGAGCTCTGACTTAGTTTAACCAACCACTGCTTAGAGCATTCTGCTATTTATGGCTACCTGGCCACTCCTCAAGAACAGAGACCTAGAGCTGTTTTGATTGCCTGGCTCTAAAGTGCTATGCAGTAGATTCTGTGATATTATAATTGCATGGTTATAAGTCACTCTCCTTTGCTCACATACTGTATAGTCAATTTCAATTTCTGTGTTTATTCATCAATCACAATGGACAATGAACACAGACTCTAGGTTCTTTCTTTAGTTAAGAACTTCCATCTCTTCAGTTTCTGAAAGGTCACTCTTCATTTTGGGACACATGTAATCAAACAGACATGTGTATATTCAGTACTTACTTTCATTCCAGGATTTCCTGGGAAACCAGGAGACCCAGGTATCCCAAGAGGACCCTATAAAAAGAGACCAGAACGCTAATTAGCCATGGATTAAGTTAATACCCAATTAGGTCAGTTTTTCATTTTCTCATAAAAAAAAATCTATCTGTATCCATAATATAGGAAAACTGCTTTGTACTTTAAAATCACAAAGACAATAGTACAATTATATTACAAGTACCTTCCAACATTGATCTAAAATAATTCTGAAGACATAACTCATGGTATTAAAGCTGGTAAGTGGGTCCTTTAATTTTTAAAAATTGTTTCTTAAAAGATAAACCTTACCCATATAAACAATGTAACAAGTACAGCTCTCAAAAAGTTAGATTTTGTGCCAAAAATTAATATGTCTTTCTATTAAAATTACCCTTACAAATCATCTGAATATTTTAGAGTGTTTCTTCAGGGAATAATAACTGAATATTAATATCTATCTCACATTTAGGAAGTCATACATAGAGTAAATTATTGATTTAAAAGTTGGTTTCAGAGGGGATAAATTTAAAAAGAATTATGTTCTAAACTTTCTAGAGAATCTTGGTTCTTCTTTGAGAACTATACTTTAATTCCATGTATTTTGAATTAATAAAAACCCTTTCATAGTATGCTTTTTCTAATTCAGCCTTTTTCAATTTCTTATTATTGCAAATTGGTTATATTAATTACAAATTTTTGCCTGATTAACATTTATATAAAATAATTTCATCATTTTCATCACCCCAACCCCACCCTTTCCCACTTTCACATTTCACATTTTGTCAATGTGTACAATATATTTTATAATGTCTATCCCCCATTATCTGTCTTAGTTTCTCTCCTAAATTTTGCTTCCTTTTTATTAATAATAAGGGAGAAAAAAGTTCTTGGGGCAATAATTTCAATTAATATAATTCTGTCCTATTTTGCATATGGAACAAACTAAAAACTTCAATACGTGTTCTTTGATCATCTTTTAATATTGCTCCATATTGATCAGGATCTCTCTCTCTCTCTACTTTCTATAATGTTTATTAATACACTTTACCTTGTGGAACATGGCAACTTTTACTGTTTCAACAAGATAAAGCTAAGCCAGGGAATATTTCCTTAGCAGCCATTCTGTTAGCAAGTAAAGTTTATTAGTAACCAGACTTAATCTGAAGAAATGGAATAATTTCTTCTAGATGTCATTATATCCTGCTTATACAAACCAGGACACCACAGCTACCCATGTAACTCGATGTGGAAATTTCAGCAAAGAACTTTATGTCACGCTATTTTAAAGCATTCGTTCAGTTTTGTTTTGCTTGTAGGGTTATAATTGGCATGCCCTTCACAGAACAAAAGCAGCAACTTTGATCCACTAGTTACTTCTGCAATTACTCGATCTCCTAAGACCCTTTCGATCTGCACCAGTAATCGCTTCTATGCTCAGGGCAGAGTGACTGCCAAGTAATGTGCTACAAAGTTGTCAAATGACACTTTCGCCTTTGTTCATAATTTATTACTAATAACTAAACAAACGTTCAGGCTTTCTTCTTCAAGAGTGAGTCACAGATTCTTGATTTCAGGCAGTGCCTGCGAAAGAGTCTGAGCTATTTGCAGCAAAACACAACAAAGGCGTCAAAACCAGACACAGAAAGCACAGTGCGGGAAATGTCATTGTGCTGAGACCCTGTCGCCTCTCACTCCACACCACGCCTTCACTCTCACGGCTTTCTTTACTGACTGGATTTTCTGCCTGTACTTCAAAAATTTCCAAATAGTCACTTGTAACTCAAATCTATACTATGCTTTCCACACTTTTCTATAAGCAACTACAAAACTCTTCTTTCCAATCCATACTCACTAACTGATCATCTTTTTTTAAGTTTCACATAAGTTACATCATTCACCAAACTCCTTTGGAAAAAAAAAAACTATTCAGTGGTGTCCATTAGGCTTCTCAGTTCAGTGATCTGCAGTCTGCCTCTGTTATCACTGTGATAACTTTAGTTATCCACAGAGTCTCCTCTCTGAAATAAGCACATGCTATTCCTACTGCGTCTTAGCTTTCTTCATCTGCTCTTCTACCAAGTCAGTATGATCACCGTGGCCGTGACACACCCATGTTCATATCCCCGAACTGTCTCTCCGCACCCTATGGAAAGCTCCTTCAGAGTAAATATCCCATTACAGTCTAGCTCCTGCCAGCTGACCCGACGTTACCCTCTTAGCTTCTCCCTCAGATCACTGTGGTCTTCATCTACCTATTCTATGGCCTAAACTATATTCTTGCCCATTTTATGTATTCCTTTTTCAACACACGGCTTGACAATAACTCCTTTATAGGTTTTCCTTGATAAGTTTTTTCACTTCCGGCTTAGGTATCTCTTCTCCCATGCTCCTATAATTCAAATTGTATTCTATATTATAGCAGTTAACAATAGATTTATAAAATGATACTAATTACTAAATGCAGTTTTCAAGAAAAAAAACCTATATATTATCTTTTTATCTCATATGCTTTGCAGAGTTTTATAGGCACCTGCTAATGCTTATAAATGTGTAAATGAGTTCACAAATGAGTGAATATAAAAGTTCACAAATGAGTGAATATAAAATTAACACAACTCACCATTGGCCCAGGTTTTCCAGGCATACCATGTGCACCTCGCTGTCCCTAATTAGGAGGGGGAAAGACAAGGAAAAATTAAATTTTCTACAGCATTTTTCATAATTTACTTGCTTTATAAACAATTTCCATGTTAAAAATTGAAGAATAAAATTAAGAGGCACTGATTGAAACAGTCACTAGATTAACAGCAGTGAAAACCCATATGTACACAAAAAGGCAGTAATAAAACATATCCTTCCTTACAATAATTTCCAGATTGAGAAATGAAACTGATTACATTTGTTCTTTCTGCTTTACTACATCACCTTCCATCACATGAGCTTAGAGACAGGAGATTTGAGCATCTTAGCCTTCTTCATAGCCAGACTATGAGAGGAGGACTGTCCTTGCAAAAGTACACCAACAAAAATAAATAAATAAAGCCCATGCACACAGAAATCATTCTCCAGTGGATTCCTCGGCTTTACCAGATACCTCCAGGACTGAGGTATCAGTATCAGCTGGAAGTGTGCCCTGCTGAGGGGGCACAGTTAGTCTGTCCCCAGGAATCTGGTGTGTGCTTGGCTGCAGGGACCAGGCCCGGCCAAAGTTCTTCCCCTCCTTTGGCCAGTGTGGGAGGACAAATGACTGACTTCTAGTCATCATGAGTCTGAAAAGCTCAATAATTTTCCCTGAGCTTTAATGAAGTCTGTCTCAACTACAACACAGATCACTTTCTCACAAATGTTGCTTCTTCTGTTCATTTTGCGCCAGCATACTGCCTACACATTCCAGTCAGTTTTCTGTGCACAAGTCCTTTCTCTAGGAAAACAAACCTGACCTAAGGCCTTACTACCAGGATGCTATGACTAGTACAAAGAAGCAGACTCTACCATAGAACTTTCAGTCTGAGTTCCCCACTGGCCTGTTGGTACAGATGCAGTAGGGACCACCCTTGGTAAAGCTATGTCAGTGGAGTGGTAGAGATTGTCATGGAGATAACACACAAGTGTAAGGCGAATGGGCTAGGCATGCAGTGTCTCAGGCATTTGAAAGGTTTGGGAGAAACATCCATATATCTCAAGGCATTCCATGGGTCTTGACTGAGTGTACCCATTGTCAAGACATTGAAATGTGCTGGTGATTGAAGCTAGGTATGGAGAGGGATGTTCTGCAAATGCCCTCCACAGCTTTTGGGAGGTTAGGCTATGCTGGCTAACATTTCAAATTTGAAGTTTAAAATAAAATAAAATTATTCCACAAGAAAAATAAAACAGAATATTGTTACTCTTGCAGAGAAAGCATATTCAGTAAAACAAATCCAAAAAAAAGACTTGAGATACACACCTCAGTGGGGAA
The DNA here is from genome assembly GCA_004025085.1 of Thryonomys swinderianus. Taxonomy (NCBI): domain Eukaryota; kingdom Metazoa; phylum Chordata; class Mammalia; order Rodentia; family Thryonomyidae; genus Thryonomys; species Thryonomys swinderianus. The sequence goes on from PVIC010018075.1 coordinate 23,004, forward strand.
AATGAAAGTGGATATACTTACGGGAGCACCTTGGGGCCCAAGTCTCCCTCTCTCCCCTGGCATTCCTCTTGGACCCTATAATAAGAGGACAAATATATCTTGCAGCATCTAATTAAATTCCTACGCTGGTTTGGCTACACTAATCCATATGATTGAGACTTGATACAATTATTGATCAATTAGCAATATTGCCAAGGAAGAGTTTTAGATTAAAAGACACTCTATCCTACATCTTCCTGTAAACAGATTGCACTTCACCTTGATTTAATGGATCGAACATATAGTAGGATTTGATCAATGAGAGTAGCAAAAGGACACTGGACAGTTTCTAATAGTGAAATGGAAGAAGGACTCTTTTCCCTTTGCAGGGTTGATGCTCTTGAGTATCTAGAAGCTGCTAATCGAGATTATTTCACTAGCTAATATTTTTCATTGAATCAGTCTCTAAAAGAGAGAAATAAGGAAATACATACCAGTGGGCCCATGGCGCCCATTTGACCAGTAGGGCCAGCTTCACCCTAAAGCAAAATGGAAATGGCATTGCCATATGAGATACCTAATATTAGGTCCATAGTCAGATTATTCTCTCATAGTTCCAGGTGGGCATAATTTTAAGACATGTTTTCAAAGAAGCTATTTGAAAAATGCATTTTCAATAAAGGATGTCAGAATTTCGTTTTACTGCCCAATTTTTTTTTTTTTGAGACAGGGTCTCGCTTTGTAGTTCAAGCTGGCTCTGAGCTTACTATGTAGCCCAGGCAAGCTTCGAACTCAGCAATCCTCCTGTCTCTGCCTCCCGAGTGCTAGAATTACAGGCGTGAGCCACCACGCCCAGCCTACTGCCCATTTTTGAAGTTAAATGAAACGTTCATTCCTCTGAAAGTAAGTTCTAAAAGAAAATCAGGGATATAAACAAGATTGATGAAAATTACCATATCCATATAAAACAAATCTATGTCTACATCTGATATGCTTAAACTAAAATTTTACTAAATTACAATTGACTGCATCTTCCTTGAAAGTCAACATAAAAAAAAACACAATCACATTTTATAACCAAATTCTTTTCCACATATACATTTTATGATGTTTTTCATTAAAATTGTTCTGTACTTCTTTGTTTTTCCTATCCTGTCATAGAAATAAACAATTTGGGGAAAAATAATATCTAGATGGCACTAGAATTAAAATAGTAGTGAATAACATGGCAAACTTTGTTCACTTATTAATTTACTTACACACCACTTTCCTCTAGACCTACTTGAACAATCGGTAGCCTCTTGACACAGCACTGAAATGCTAACATGAGGTGTTGTGAACTCGGGTGTTGTAATTACCTTGGCACCAGGTGCTCCAATTTCACCTTTGGGTCCTTCGAGCCCTTTGTGTCCCTGAGAAGAAAAATGTACATTTGCATGTGCATCTTTTCAAAAGTCATGAAGAATCAAAACTAAACTCCCAGAAAGTACATCGCAAAAACAGGATGTTATCTCAAGGTTGCTGATCAAAATAGACCCAAATTCTGAATGGTTTTTCAAAGTCCAGTCCAAGAAAATGAGTTTTCCTATTTATGTAATATTTTTCAACTCGTGGGGTTGGCAATCATCAGATAATTGCAACTTCATGAAAATTTAATCTATAGCCATTAAGAAAATCATGCCAGTGTTAGAGGAAACACTGCTGTAGAGTTCTATAGTTATGAAATATAAATTATATCCAAGAGTGATATTCAAAATATAATTGGTCCCCTGTATCCACAGGTGCTGAATCTATGGATTCAATCAATAAATTATTGAGAAGATTTGAAGAAAAAGCAGGTTGCATTGCTGGTGACTTGTACTTTGTAGTTAGCTGCATCTATACTGCACATGTGTGGACTTCTCTCTCCTAATTACTCTCTGAATAAGGCAATATAAGGACTATTTTCATAACATTTATATTATGTTAGGTATGCTCAGCAGTCCAAGGGTAAATTGAAATGCATGGAGGATGTGCCTCTGTTATATGCGAACACTATGCCACTGTATACAAGGGGAATGCCTACCTACGGGTCCTGGTATCCTTGGCAGAACTTTGAACCAATCAATCCTTAACAGTCCCCGAGGAATAAATACATTTAATAACTTGTACGGCAGCATACATTCTAGTCAGCTTAACTATGTGAAACAGAGACTAGTAAAATACATGCTAAATGAGTACCAGGCTCACTTTCAAATAGAGAAAGAAAAAAGGAAGAAAGAAAGAAAAAGAAAAAGTGAAAGTGAAAGAAAAGAAAAATGGAAGGAAGGAAGGTAGGAAGGGAAGGAGGGAGGAAGAGAAGGAGGGAGGGAGGGGAAAGAAGGAAAAGAGAGAGAAAGAGAGAGAGAATAGTCTCTATATTACAATGTGGAAGAGCCAGACATTGTCTTGAGTTATAAAAGAAGCCTTCTATCACCCTCTAAGTCTCTCCTGTGACTTGGTGTACTCTCTATTTGAATTATGTCATCTCTTCCACTATTGCCTGTTTTCTCAAATGTGTCCTTTATTAGCTGAAGCCAGAAAACGTTTTCACTCACCACTGTATTCTCTTTTGTAGCACAGCATCTGATATGTAATCAGAGCTCAAATTATATTTCTTCATAAAATCAAATGAAATTCACAGGAAATGTAAAAGAACATGGCAGTTTCAGGCAATCATCACTGAATACTGCAGCCAGAGTCAGCTAAGAACAATCGGCAAAGAGAATGGTACGATCTCCGAGCTAATGCTTTCCAGACTCTGCTCAGGAAGCCAAGTGTCTGTCTGAGAGGCCTGCAGGGGACTGAACTTACCCTGTGACCCTTCAGCCCTGGAAGACCAGGAGCCCCGGGGAAACCTCGAGCTCCCTAGGAAAAACATGGATAAGGCATTTTAGAATCATTAATACAGGTAGAAAATTGTTTAATAACCTTTTATCAAAAAAACAAAATATGATTTCCACCAACACAGTAGTTTCTTTCATTTATCAACAAATAATTGATGATCAAAAACAAAAGAAACGCGGACATGTAAAATGACTTGTTTAAAAATATGGACTAACCCAGATACTGGTTTGATGACATTTTCAAATTTTCATATGACCTCTCTGTGTCGTTATTAGTAGCTTGAAAAAATTTGTGTGAATCAATATGCTCAGTGTCCTAACTGACTAGGTCATTGTACAGGAGAAAAGTACCGGAAAAGAATGTGAGAGGAAAATCCATTTTCGACTTTATATTGTCTTTTATTCTGTTATGAGAGTAAATTCATTTATAGCCAGCCAAAGTTTATTTGCTCTGAATTTCTAAACACTGGCAGCAGTGACCCAAATTTCTATAAAGAATTTAGGTCTATCTTTGTGGATTTCTAATTCCTTAACACTAAAGGCACTGAAATATCCAAGAGAAAGATAAGAAAATATGAAAATGGCTTGGTTTCTCAGTAGGATAATTTCTAAGTTTCTGCCAGTTCTATGTATCTTCCACTGAAGCAGAGTAAATTTTAAAAAATAACTATAATAGAACAAAAATCACATTATGTAGTACAACTATTTGGAAATAATGCCTGAAACTTTTTCTATATAGTCTCTAAAAGTAAATAAGGGTCATGTGACCTAATTATTTCTTTATTCCCATAGTCCACATTGATTTGATTTGATTGAATTCCCATTACATTTCTATCCACAAATTTTGCTTCTTGAGAGCTTAGATTGATGTTAACAATTATTATCAATTTTTAATTACTGTCATTAATCTTCATATCCTTGCCACTTAGCTTTTTGCCTGGCTAGCAGGCATTTAATAAATAATCATTGGATAAACAAATGAATGAGAAAATAGCTTCATATTTCAAATTCTCATGGTGCTTTAAAGTTCCTTGAGGATTCTCCTCTCTTCCCTAACAATCTTACATAGGCCATAAAAGCCTCTGCTCTGAACATCAAGGTCTTATCTACTCTTTACTAAGGGAACGAATAAGCAACTTGATAAAAGAAATTCATGTGCTAAAAATCATGACAGTAATTCCCGTGTGACTTCTTGCAGGGAAACTATTTCTTCAGTGCTCTGAGGGTCCCCCAGTACAAGTACACTGAATCTACTCTCTCAACAAATGAGTTCCCATAATTCTTCTGTGTACATAACCACTGCTTAGGAATTCTCTCCTGGTGAGAGAACTCTCTTTACGTTTTGCAGCTGGGGTCCTTCCTTTCCCTGAGATCTGTCTCCCTTCACCCTGGGCAGGCAATTCAGTCCACAGCCATCTAATGCTATAGCGGAATCACTGAGCTATGTTATTTCCAGCCATCCAGGTTTTTTTTTTTTTTTTTTTTTGTGGCCTGGGAAGGACATTCTCCTGTGATTACACATCCCTAGGATGGAAAGAAAATGAACCAGATGTCCTAATGCTCATCAAGAATTCTCATTCCGCTGACCCGGGACTGTCATCACTGCACAATCACACGTGTTTGCGCTGAGCTGGAGGAGCGCATCTGTGACAGCTGGCGGGGCCCCTTCTCTCCCCAGAGGACCCTGCCCGCGGCCAGGGTGGAAGAGTGCAGGGAAGGACATCTGCGCTGATGACGAAACCCCAGCCTTTGTGTGCCTTGCCTTGCCAGAAGGACGGACGGAGGGAGGACCCAAGGATGGGAAGCAAGGGGAAGTTTCACAACTGAAATGAAACAAGCCATGGGGCCTGTGAAAGAGCAGTATTCATTTGTTTAAAAATAATGATCCCCAGCTTTGAAGCCCATCCACCTACATTTCAGAAAGTAGAGATGGAGGCACTATTGAGCGTTGTCCTGAATGGTACAGCCGTGAGGCAGTGCCGGCAAACATTGTCAGTCCGGCTGGGTCCAGTTAGGGGCTTTGGGCGGGAGAAGCCAGGGGGCACCGGCCTGAGGAGAAGCTCGCTCACTGTCACGCTCTGATTGCGGGCAGCACTCCGCCAGGGGCCTAGGGGAGCAGCGCAGAGAGGACCGACAGGGGGCCTGGGGATTGTTCCAGGGCCCCGGGTCCTGAATGCTGGTGGAGAAAGTGGCCACAGATTTACGCCTTTTGTGATTCAAGAGGAAAGAAAACAGCTGCGTTCGGAGGCCTGGCAATCACTGTGTCTTGTCATAAGATTTCAGGGCCCAGCATGTTAATCAAGAATTCAGCCAACATGAGGGTTAAGGGAGCAGCCAGAGAGGCATCTTGTCCGTAATTTATTATCCCTAGATAATAAACAAGCTAACAATCTCCTTTGGACATGTGGGATAATAGAAAATAAACAGGATTGAAGTGCTGGAATTGTCAGAAGGCCATGCCGATGACTTCTGAAATTGTTTCTTATTTTCTGAAAACGTGATAGCCATTTGGAGGGTATCCACATCTCTCTCATCCGCATTAGGTCATGATAAACTCTCTGGCTCTAGGGTTAGGGTTTCCGTACGCTGCCAACAGAAAGCAGCGAGTGGCAATTAGCTGGAGCCCTGGCTATGTGTCCTGTGGTATTTTATGTCCTCCCAAAGGAAACACCGCTCAGTGGTCTGCACTTTGTTAGTGTCTAGTATGTGTGTATATGATGAATCGAAGTCATTTCTGTGTTCTTCATTTACTGAAGTGCATCTTTATGTCATTACTTTGAGAAGTATTGACTTACGGGTGATCCTGCAAATCCCACTTCACCGGAGTTTCCGTTCCTGCCGGGTTCACCCTTCATGAGGTAAAAAAAGACAAACAAATAGGGAAATGAATGTACAGAGAGAATGGACCATTCTTCTGTTAGAACAGATCACAGATAAACTGTCCACAAAGAGCCTACAGAAAGATCACGTGTGATCTTCTGAATCACATAAGAAAAGAAAACAAACAAAGCTCTCTGCGCTGACAGTGATTCCCTTTGCAACACAGGGTGTGAAACTTTCATCAGTTTATCCAGAAGAATGGCTGGCTGTGCATTTTCCTAGTCTGATTTAGCTCACTATTTTCGGAACACTGAAATTTATAGATGTAAATGTACATACATTAAAAACTTAGCGCCTTCAAATCCTAACTACCATTTCTCTTTTTGAGAAAAAAAAATGTGCCAGGTACTTTCTCTACATCACAATTCAGTGTCACCTGCTTAAATAAACTCATAACTCAACAGTAGAAAGGACTATATTTACATCATTTAGTGTCACCCAGAAACAAATGCCCCTACGTTAATTTTGTATCAACTTTGTCATGATGTAAGCATCTAGGAAATCAGATACATTCCTTCATACTCTACTTTGATTACTTTTTATTAAGTGCTATAGTTATGTTTTAACTTTAGGGATCCATATTGCCACATAGTTTATGTATGACATTGTTTAGTAGTATCGTATACTAACACAGTTTTGAAACTTCACTTAAGATCTCATAATCATGTATTGCTCTCCATGAAGAGACCATTTCGGTGGCTCTACAAGCCAGAGCTATAGGTTAGGGAATCCTGTAATCTCTGTAAGGGTGGTTGCTCAGACTGTGACAAAATTTCTAATAGCTCTTGGAGAAACTTTAATCATAGAGAATGCAAAAGAGAAATAATGCTGATAGATAATACTATCAAAATGAAGATCCTTTTTAGATAGATGAAAATTTTTATTCTGAATTATCTGTTCTAAGCTGAATTTAATGGAAGAGAAAAGGGTGGAGCAAATAAAATTAGAAATAATGCATTCTTATTAACACTTCGTCATAGTCTCTTCAAAACTTCAAAGCAAAAGGAAGGAAGGAAACTTACATCTTCGCCTGGCTTCCCAGGAGGGCCCTCAGGGCCACGGGCACCAGTTGGACCCTGATAATAAAACATGACAGAAAAATTAATATTGATCTCTTACCACCAATAATGTGGCCCAAAATACAGCTGAGATAAGGAAAAAAAAGACAAAGACAATAATTTATTAATGCTTTGAATTCTCAGGTATAATGGGGAAGTTCGACTATACAAATGCACAGACTTCAATACCATCTATGGCCTCTTTTCAAAGCCTTGAATTTCAGACTGCCAGGGGGTGCCACAGAGCGTCTGCAGTCACAGGGCTGGGTGGGCACCGAACTGCATTGCTCTCTCTTGCTCTGTTACGGAGGACCTGGGCGCATCGTCAGGAGCGCAAGCCGAGGGTAACCGGATTACATGCTTACTCGACACTCACCATTGGTCCAGGATCACCGGGTTCCCCGGGAGGCCCTGTGGGGCCCACGCCCCCCTACAATTGAAAACAAATGACAAAGTACCCAAAGGGAGCACCGTCAAATCCTACACTGTCTGCACGACACAGTGTGGCTGTTCAGATCGCTGGCTTTTCCGTCTTCCAGCCATATGACTTTGGACTTTCTCTGTCTATACTGCAGTTTCTTAATCCAAAAAGTGGGTGCTCTGTCACTGGTAACCGTCACTATCATCACCGTCATCACCACGAACTTCACACTATCATCAAGAGGTACCTCTCTATTCATCATCCTATGGTGACCCTGACTGACCTAGAGGTTCTCTTCATTCTTTTGAAAAATTGCTTTCATTCTTTTATGAAAAACCACTTCCACTCCTCTAATAAATAAAATAGCTGTCCATCACCCAGAAAGTACATACTATTATGCTCTTTCTAAGGGTTCCACGGTGGGATCGTATTGATTTTCATCTCTCATACCACCACACAGTAATGTCATTTTCTGGGCTGATGTCATAGCCTCATAATTCAGAAAGTTTTCATCACAACATGAGATAACCATCTATTATTTCAGAGGCAAAGACACAAGAGTCCCAGTACTGGAGGTCAGTCACATAAAGAAGTCAGAAGACAAAAATGTAGCACCATGAAGAAGCTTTGAAAATCTACTGCATGTATTTCTAAGTAGGTGAAAATTCTTTTACAGCCCAAAGTGAGCATGATAATTATGTAATTTAAAAGCCAGCCCAAAGCAACCACATCCCACAGACCTTTCTGTGCATTTTTTCTTTTTCTGCTACAGTGTATAATTTAATTATAAACAGACTTACTTGCTGCCCTTGTAAACCCTGCGGTCCCCTTGGGCCAACTGGACCCTTAAAACAAATAAGAAGAAAAGTTGCACAGTGTTCATGACAATTAATACATTTCAACTATTGAGTCAGTTTTGGAATCTGCACACGTGGAGCGCCGATGGAGGCTCCGTCCGCGCTCATCGGGAATGCAGGTGAAGGCAGGGGATTAAAGCCTGGACAGCCCTCGGTGTCATGAGGAGAAATACACAGCACACGGCACACCGGCACATGCCTGGGGTCTTCAGAACTAAGCGCTCGTCTGCTAAAGGGTGTTTCCGTTAAGCTGGAACATCTGAAGAAAGTAAAGTCCTGGCAGGCGCAAAGCAGTCCTCAAATTCCCTCTTTAGTTCTGCAGCATTTCAGCGGATAACTTTCCTGACTTCAGTGGACATGCTGAAGTAAAAGCGTATGAAACCAATAGTGATGCTACATCATTCTTAGTGTTGTCTTAAAAGCGTGTGGGGCACTGAGCTTCCTGGGTCCTTTCTTTCTTCCAGAACATATACAGGAAGTACCGACATCAGCTTCCCGCATTCTGTGTGAACTGATGACACTGAGGGGTAACAAAGGGGCCCCAGGAAAATGCAATGTAAGGAAACTTCCGCTGTGTGTGACTCTAAGCTTTTTTTTTTTTTTTTTTTTTTGCTTTTTGAGACAGGGTCTCGCTTTGTAGTTCAGGCTGGCCCCGAGCTCACTATGGTGCCCAGGCAAGCCGCCGCGAACTCAGCAATCCTCTTGTCTCTGCCTCCCGAGTGCTGGGATGACAGGCGTGAGCCACCACGCCCGGCACTGTGGTATGTGGTGCTGATTGTTGGTGGGCGTGAGTCTCCACGCCCAGCATTATACGTGGTCACCGGGGATCGAACTCAGGACCTTGCGCTTGCGAGGCAGGCGCCGGAACCACTGAGCTAACCCTCCGGCCCGACTCTAAGCTTTTACAACATCAAACCTCAGAACGTACTGCTGATTCAACTGAAATCAA
>PVIC010018076.1:0-32041 GCA_004025085.1 Thryonomys swinderianus
GAGGAGAGGAGAGGAGAGGAGAGGAGAGGAGAGGAGAGGAGAGGGGGAGATTCGTGGGAACTGTAAGGGTATGACAGGAAAATTGAAACCTACAGAGAAATTGAGGGGCTAGAACACAGCAAAGAGAAGGGAAGGGACAGTTTACACTTCCTCTCCAGTTTCCAGATCATGATTTATAAGAAGGGGAGGCCAAATACACAAAGTGAAAGCCGTTCACGCTCTAGAGAGCTTCCAGGACAAATGTGGAGGCGGAACAGACCAATAGGTGCTGTGAGCTGCAGGGAGAGCACAGAATTCTGCTCCCATATGGGTCCTCGGTCAGATGCCATTCCAGGAAAGGGTTGATTGCTTGAACCTTGGACTCAGAGCAGCTGCAGGATGGCTTCAATTCAGGGCTCTTATTCCCACTATGTCTGACTGATAGAAACAGGGAAAGGCCTTGGTCAGAGAGCTACAGTCACAATGGAAAGAGACCACATAGGGACCTGAGCTAAAGAGTACAGACCCCACAGGCTGAGTCTGACCTCTGGACTTTAAAGTCACAGCGCTGGTGCCCTTTCCCTAATCCTGCAGCCTGCTGGTGCCTGCATCTGGCATGGATCTGGGTTCTGGCTGCCTTCTTTATGTCTAAATGTGAGAAGGGATACATCTTGAATACTATACCAAAAAAAAGTGTAGATGCCAGAATTTGGGAGTGGGGTGTGGTATATTGGTATAGCATTTGTTTTTTTTTTTTTTTGATTTTTGTTATTTCTTTCTTTTCCTTTTTACCTTTTTAAAAATTAATTTATTGGGATTTAGGAAGTTTTCTTTTGCCCTTCTTGCTTATTTCTTTTACTTCTCTTTTTTCTTTTGAGCTTCACTTTTTCCTCTTTTTGCTTTAGGTTTTTCTCACTTAAATTGTTTCTCTCTTATTTTTACTCCCTCTTTTTCTCTCTCCTTTTCCTTTATCTTCCATTTTTGTCAGTTTTTTTTCATTTAACTTTGCCTAATTCTATAACAATCTTTCTCTCCAATAGGATTCTTTGTACCACTTCCTCTCCTTTGTCTCATATCATATAGTTCAAGGTTTTAAGTTTTCCTCTTGCACTCTCCCCATTCCCAAACACTATATCTTTAACAATTTAACTATAAGGTTTTAGTAATGTTTAGAGACTTAGTTAACCCTGTAAAATTACTCTTGAGGGCCAGAGATTTAGCTCAGTGGTTCTGGCACCTACCTAGCAAGTACAAGGTCCCTGGTTCGATCCCTAGTAACCACATACAATTATATTGGGCATGATGACACATGCCCACCAGCAATCAGTACCACATACCACAGTGCTGGGTGTGGTGGCTCATGTCTGTAATCCCAGCACTAGGGAAGGAGGCAGAGACAGGAGAATTGCTGAGTGTGAGGCTTGCCTGGACTATATAGTGAGCTCAGGGCCAGCCTAAACTACAAAGCAAGACCCTATCTCAAAAAAAAATTGCTTTTGAAATATTTTCTACCATTAGTGGAAATATAGCTATTGCATTTAGTACATATTAGTGAAAAGTAAATACTTAGGTTGTTTTAATGTTTATATCACAATTGTGGATTTCTTCTTTATGGTTAAGGGCAATACATAAATAGTTCTTATGGTATGTTATTATACAATTTATCTCAGGTGATACTACTGTAACTGATTTACTTGATATTACAGAATTGAAAAATTGTTGTTTTTTTTTGGTAAGCTGATACTCAGGTAACTTTTGTGACATTAACAGTAAAAGAGTACATTACCAGAAAATTAATGGGCTAATTACACTGTAACCTCCCCTACTAAATTCATCAAGGTGGTCAGATTGTGGGGCTAAGGAAAAAGACTATAGATCAGCTACACTTAAAGTACAGCACTAACTACAGAGATCTCCACACCATCAACAAAGTCTTTATGCTATGAATGTACACAAATAGCCATAAAACAAAACAATAGAAACATAAAAATATAAGACAACAAAATGTGCTCCAAAACTCTCAATCCCAGCAGAGCCAATTCAGGGGGAGTTGTGGGGGGAAAGAGCATAAGTTATACCTCAGAATTACTTCAAAGGGTAACAGAGCAGGTTAGAAAAAGGATCAAAGATGTAATCAGTAGGATCATGGAAGATAAAAATAAACAAATAATGAAAGAAATAACCAAGATGATCCATGAACTCTCAGAAGACATTAATAAAAAGCTAGATGAGCTAAACAAAATGATACAAAACATGAATGACCAGTTTAGCAAAGAATCAGTTCATAAAAAGGTTTCAATCCGAAATTCAGGAGATTAAAATTTATATTAAAAGTATGGGCAGACATGATAAATGTGAGGAAGAAAATGTTTGAACTAGAAAACAGATGCCTTCCAAGATGAATTACTCAAAGATACCCTAAAACAACAGGAGAATCTGAAACATGGACCCAAGAGCTATTAGGTGATACAAACAAGACTATTATAAGAGTAATTGGAAGAAAAGAAAAATCAGAAGTCAACACAAATGACATAAAAGACATGTTCACACAAAAAATAGTAGAGGAATTTCCAAATATAGGGCAAGAAAACAATACTGATAAATGAGGCATGCCTTAATTATAGTTCTTATTGCTGAGACAAAAATACTTAACACTTAACAAGTTAAAGGAAGAAAGGTGTATATCAGCTCAGTCTATAAAATTACTCTTGAATTATTTTCTATCATTAATGGACATGCAGCTGTTGTACTTAGTATATATTAGTGATAAGTCAATACTTAGGTTGTTTTAATGTTTATATCAGAATCATATATTTCTTCTCTGTTTAAGGGCAATACATAAATGGTTCTTATGGTATGTTGCTATCCAATTTGTTTTGGATGATACTACTACAACTAATTTGCGTGATAATACAGGACTCATTCCATAGTTGGCTGGCTCCTGGCATGGTGGGCATGATGAAGGATTTATGGCAGGGCAGACAAAAAGCAGCAGCAAGTCTCCCTTTCCCTTTTATCTCAGGCAAGCTACAAGCCTTTTGGTTGTATACACTCCTACCCGGGATGGAGCCTCCCATTGTCCATACCAGGAACTACGATAAACCAAATATGTACTGATCCAGTAGCATTTGCCTTAATCCCAGTATCACACTTTCAGTCCATATTCACACACTTTAGATCCAGCCACCTCCAAAAAGCTCAGCCTATGAATTGATGAGGTTCTGAGGGAAGGTCATCTAGATACAAGCCCTAACAAGGCAAATAGAACCCAAAAGCCATGACCGAAAGAGAACTTGTCTACACCATATTGTTCTCAGAGTACTGCAAGTACATCACAAGCACAAAATCTTAAAAGCTATTAGACTAAGGCAATGAATCACATATAAGGGTAATTCCATTAGACTTCTCATAAAACTTAGTTCAGGGGACTTAAAATTAAGTGTTTTAGCACCTAAAAAACAACTTTCAAAGCTGACATATCTTTCAAAACTTTCTTTCAAAATTGATGAAGAAAGAAAGTATAAGAACTGTAAGAAAATCATGAACACTATACCAAGTTGAAAAAATTTCCAAGGAAATTCTAGAAAAAGATAATAAATCAAAAAGATTGAATATACCAAATGTGACAAGCAGCTAAGCAAAAGGAAAAAAATAATAGGGTCAGTAACAGGAAAGGAATGCCATGAGAGGAATAAATCAATACCTCTCAGTAAATACTGTCAAATGTGAAAGGTCTCTATTCCTGAATCGGAAGACAATGTTTGGCTAAATGGATCAAGAAACAAAACCCAATGTTATGCAGTATACGAGAAATATATTTAATTACAAAATAAATGTCTGCATTGAAAGTCAAAGAATGGAAAACAACATTCCACACAACAGGAACCAAGAATAAAGCAGGAGTAACTACTCCAATTTCAGAAAAGGTAGATTCAAACCAAAACTGATCAAAGAAGAAAAAATAAGGTCACCCACGTATTGGTTAAGGGAACAATTCAATCAACAATGATAATTATAAACATCTATGAAACAAATATCAGTGCACTCAACTTCATAAAACAAAACACCAATGAACATTTAAAAAATTGTAATGGAATACCTCAATACATCACTGTCATTTTCCATTTTCCAAATGTCCTTTTTATTTTCCTTTTCACAGCATTATAGATGTCATTGTAGAAGTATTTCACATTCTTGGTTAATTCTTGAGTCTTTAAATTTTTGACATTATTGTTAATATAATTTCTTAACTTTTTCTCTGTGAGTTCACTTTTGGTATACAGGAATACTATTGATTATTGATTTTTATTTTATTTTGATACACAGTCTCTCCATGCCACTCAGGGTGGTCTTGAACTCACTATGTAGCCTAAACTGGCCTTGAACACATGATAATTGTCTTGCCTCAACCTCCCAAGTGCTGGGTTAACAGACATGTGGTCTTGTGTTGCCCTTGTAGTGGAGGGTTTATTATTTGTCTTCTGTGACATGGATCATGTAATCTGCAAATAAGGATATTTAGATTTTTTTCCTTCTCTGTATGCGTCTCTTTTATTTCTTTTGTCTGATTAACAAGTTCAAGTACTATACTTCAGTTTTATTCTCATTTAGTATCATGTTGGTAGTAGATTTGTGATAAATGGCTTTTATTAGATTGGGATTAAGACCTTCTATACCTATTTTCTTTAGCAGTTTCACCATGAATGGATAATGTCAAAGGTTTTTTTTTTATTATTTTGTCAAAGGCTTTTTTTTATCATGATGATTATGCAATTTTTGTCTTTTCATCTGTTTGTGTGATGTATCTTTGGTGATTTACATATCTTGAGTCACATTTACACCCTTAGGATGAAGCCAATTTGGTCAGCATGGATGATCTTTTTAATGATTTTTTTTGCAGTCTGTTTGCCAGTATCTTGTTGAAGATTTTTTGTGTCTAAATTTATAAGCAAATAGGCCCATCTTTTTTTTTTTTTTTTTGACAGGGTCTTGCTTTGTAGTTTAGGTTGGGCCTGAGCTCACTATGTAGCTCAGGCAAGCCTTGAACTCAACAGTCCTCCTGCCTCTGCCTCCCAAGTGCTGGGATTACAGGCATAAACCACCACGCCCAGCACTGCGGTATGTGGTTCTGACTGCTGGTGTGTGAGAGTCACCACACTTGGTATTGTTGTATGTGGTTACTGAGGATTGAGCCAGGGACCTTGTGCTTGCTAGGCAGGTGCTGGAACCACTGAGCTAAACCTCTGGCCCCCCATCTTTTTTTTTTAATTAAAATCTTGTTTTTTTTTTTTTAAACCAGCTTTTTGTATTAGGGTAATGCTAGCATTCAAAATGAGTTTGGCAGTGCTCTACCCATTTCAGTTTCATTGGAAGGTTTGACGAGTATTGGTTTTAGGACTTCCCTGCCATTCTGGTAGAATACTCAAGAGGATCGTTTAGACACTGAGCTTTTCTTTTCTGGTAGCAACTTTATTATGGTCTCTATTTCATTGCCTGCATTCAGAGTCCCACTTTGGTAATTCATATACACATGATAAATTCCCTATAATTTTTAACCCTCTTAATCTACATCTTTCTCTTCATCTTTTCTTTTTTCTTATAATTTATATTTGTGCTTACCATCCTGTGGAGTTTTTGAAGATCTAAGTTTTTGCTAATGGCATCTGTAGGGTTTATTTTACCATATTTTATCTGTTCTGTATTCTATATTTTCCAAATTGGTAATTAAAAATTTATAGGATGCAGATTCAGTTATTTATTCAGATAATGGTGTTGAGTTCTTCTACTGTAAGGCACATAATGTCTGCTTGTCTTTATTTTTCTCAAGATGTTATTAATAATTCTATCCTTCTTGTATTAATAACTCTGCTTACTTTTGTTGTCTGCAGTCTCTCACTTAGTGTTTTCTTCAAACGTGCTAATGAAGGGCTGGAGATTTAGCTCAGTGGTTCCAGCGCCTTCCTCGCAAACGCAAGGCCCTGAGTTCAATCCCGATAACCACATACAGTGCTGGGCGTGGTGACTCATGCCCACGAGTCATGAATACCACATACCACAGTGCCCCGTGTGGTGGCTCACACCTGTAATCCCAGCACTCAGGAGGCAGAGACAGGACGATTGCTGAGTTCACAGCTTGCCTGGGCTACATAGTGAGCTCAGGGCCAGCCTGAACTACAAAGCGAGGCCCTGTCTCAAAAAAAAAAAAGTGCTAATGAAAATAAAATTCTTATAGCTTCATATTCTCTTTGTGGCCTTTATCCTTGGAAGATAGTTTGACTGAATAAGTAATCAGCTTCCAATTTTTTCTACCTTGGATTTTTGGTATATTATATCATCATCTCAACATTTTTGGTGTGCAAAAGTGCAACATGATTTTTTCTTTGTAAGTAACCTAGTAATTTTGTCTGAATATCCAAAGGAATTTTTCTCTTACATAAATTTCTATCAATTCTGTAGAATATTTTTGTTGTTATTTGTTCCTACTTGGTTTTCTCAGCTAAGCATTATTTCCTTTCAAAATATACTCCTATGTCTTATTTTTAAAATTTCTACAAAATTTCTTTGAATTACCCTTGAGTATCTTTTCATTGCTTTGATTTCCTCTTTTTTAAAGGAGATTTTTGCTGTGCTCACTTCGGCAGCACATATACTAAAGGAGATTTTTGCTATAAATTCCCTGTTCTTTATCTGTGTTCTCTATCTTTTTTTTTCAAACAGTTCTAATCCTTTGATTGTAGCTTCCCTTTTTCCATTCTTTTTTTAATTCTCTACTTCTCTAAGGTATTGTTTCATTTGCTTTATGTTCCTTTTAATCTTTATTTCTGAAATACATTTGTTTTCATACTTTGTTGAATTTTTCACTTTGCTTCTGAGTATTTCAATTTCTGATTTTTGTAATTCTCTTTCAAAAAACCTTTTCAGTATCTAAGAAATCTCTTATAGCTTGTTTGGATAAATTAAGTTACAATCTGTATCAGTGGACATGTTTTTTTTTCAGTGTAGATTTAATGTCCAGAGGATGTTATTCTGCTCTTTATTTTATATTTTCAGTTATAAATGTAAATGCATAATGATTCAGCTCTTTTCTGTTTCTCTTTATATAAAATTAATATAGTTGAGTGTTTTTGAACAAAGAATGAATCAGGATAGTTTATCTACTTTTGCTTCTCAAGAGGATCTTCTGTTGCTTTTTTAAATGTCTTTTTTAAAATCGTGTTACATACTCTGAGACATACTGTTTTTTTCCTTTATCCTCACTTTTTTTTCTGCCTTTCTCTTTTCCATACCCTTATATACTCTGTTTCATGCAGTTTGAGTTCTTCCCTGGCAGTCTCGCCCCAGTGTAGAATTTCAGCCTGGGAGGAAGGTTGAGCTGGTTGTGAAAGGCTATGGGATCCTAGCTCCTCCGGCCAAGCAAATCTTAATCACGTATCTCATGCCCTCAACTCCGAATAGTCATAGGAGGAATTTATTCCAGGTGAAGTTCTTGCATCTTAAATTAGACTCTACTACTTTTCAGAGAATAACTACTAGAGATTTTGAGGTTTTATTTCCAGAAAAAAATCAAATATTCTCTTACTTTCTTGTGTTCTTGCTCTCATGCATGCTGACACTGTGCATGTCTAGGAGCCATTTGTCAAGAGCATATATTGTTCTGGTAGGTGGAGCTATGTTAGTCTCTATTTTTGTTTCAAATATTGTCTTTGGTCTATTGTTCTTCCATCCTTGCTCTGTGTATGTTTATAAAGTGATTCAGAGAGACTAAAAAGCCATATATATGGGCAGGATATCTTTTCAGAATTCCTCTTTCCCTTTTCTTTTTCTTGAAGAATTTGTATGCTAGAGTACAGATTGTTTTGATATCAGTTGTTTTCAAGAAGTAAACCAAAAGGCTGTCATTCCACTCTTGGCAAGCATCCATTATCCCTGATGAAAATCATCTGCTATTCATTGCTGCTCTTTGGAAGGTTATCTTCAATTTCCTTTGGCCACTTTATCTTTTTTATTTTTCTGTTTTTACTGTGGAGGGGAATAAACACAGGACCTTGTGGTTATAAAGCAAATATATTAATGAACTTGATCTTATTAAGCACTCTTTGTTTTACTTTTAAACAATATTTCCTTTTCTAAAGAGTTGGATGTGGAACAATTTGCTATGGATTTAGGGTACTATGTGTAGAACTTGTTATAGTATCTCAAATCTGTAGATCAATATTTTCATCAATTTTGGTCCTTTCTCTACCATGATCCTTTCTTCCCATATTTTTTTCTTCCTTTGAAACCCTTCTGAGTCTCCAGCTACAGGTATGCTAGACTACCTTATTACATCCCTTTGGACCTTTCCTGTATTTCTCTTTTTTATGTATCTTTTCTCCCTATACTGTTTTCCACCTAGTTTCTTATGTGATCTTTTCCAGTTGACTTATTCTCCCTTCCCGCTGTACTTAATAAGCTGCTGTATCCAACTCATAAGTCTTTTTAAAAATTCTGTAATTGCTAGTTATTTTTGAAATCTCCCAAATCAGCCCTTATAATTCTTAGTTGTTTACTTAAAATACTGACTTTAACTTTTATGTCTAGGTAAATAGGCGGCTAATTGTTTTTACAATCTATGCCTGAAAATTCCATTAAGTGATATACTTCTGATCTGTTTTGTTTTTCCTTTCTCTCAAGTTGTCTTTGTTCTCTTCTTTGTCTTATCATTGATTGAGTGTTGGCTATCATATATGGGAATTAATTTGTAAAACTGATTTGATAACTAACAAACTGTTACCTTTATCTTGAGAAGGTTCTTACTTTTTCCAAGTGCCTAAATCTATTAGCAATGTAAAATCATTGGATTCAGTTCTAGGCCTCAAGATTTTCCTAGGCACCTAAATTATTTAAAATTTAACTGGTTTTGTTTTCATGTGATTCATCATTATTCTGAGGAGCTGGTCCTTCCAGGTCCCAGTGTTTAGAATAGCACTGTTTCTTAAGACCCCAACTGTATTAAGCCCTAGACTTCAACTTCTATCTTCCTAAACATGTACAGAGCTGTCAAAAGTACTGTTCCAAGTCTTATCCACTTCCACTAAGTCCTTATGGCCAATGAGAGAGACACATGCATGCCTGGTATTCTAGGTGTCTATTTTCTCCTAGACTATCTCCTAGTAAATTACTTTAGCTTGACAGACCTTTGATTGATTCAGAACAAGATATTTTACATAATCCTAGTATTTTTTTAAGTTGTAGGAAGATCACCTAATCTACCACTATCCAACTCTTGATTTCTTCATCTCACCAAAATTAGATCTGTAAATATTGATGTTGTGGTTTTTTTTGTAAAAACTAAAAATATATAAACAAAATGTATAGTACATAATGAACTATGCACTAAGAATAACTATCATTATTATGTCATTGACAAGAACTGTTTTATCAGTTCTTACATCTGTGCAGCAAGTGTTAAGTCTCTCTGGTAGGAAGAAAAGTAATCATATAAATAGCAACTCACCAAGAACATCAAGGTTCATAAGTGGAAAACAAGGATTTTTTTCCCCAGGGAAACTTTCTTCAGTGAGTACATTAGTCCAAGAGAAGTGGGCAAAAAACACTGAAGAATGATTAGAAGATTTTTTTTTGGCAGCAGTCTCAAGCAATAATCTGTTAATAATCCTCTTAATATTTTTTAATCTTGATTTTGTTTTATCTTCTATGTCTTACTGGAAAATAAATGCCTTGTCTTTTCTAGTCTCCATCTACTGTCTGGATTGTAAGGCCTCTGGGAGATGAATCATAGTGCATTAATTTCCCCAGGTAAGGAATGGTCATTAAGTCTATAGGGTACCCCAATTTCCTTCTCTGTCTTTCTGGGGGGAGACATCCCTATTGGTAGAGTGACAGCCTGGTTTAGTGCTACTTGAAGTGAGGGTTTCAGAGACTTCTCTTCCCATATTCACTGGTCCTAATAGCCCTTCTTGTTCAAGGGAGAAAAAGGATGCTGTGGTGTCTTCACTGTTCTTCCTGCTCTACTCTGGGAGAAGCTGAGGCACTCTGAAAGCAGCAGACCCATTTTCTACTTCCTGATCCTATACGGGAAGCTGTAATAAGATTGTTGGTATGGCAGTAATAAAATTATTACTGTAATCACTGACATGAATCTCTGAACACATTACATGTCTTAACCACCTATGATCATTACAAAAAGATGAGCTTGGGGTGTTAGCTCAGCTTTATACCAGTGGGGAAATGGATGCAATGAAAGTTTAATTAATCATCCAAATTCACACATTTAGTGAATACTTATTAACCTTTCCAATTTTATATATTCTACCTGTAAAATAGTAAGTAGTAATTAGTTTTGATGGGATGATTAAATGAGGTAATTACATAATATGCATGGCATGTAACAAGCACTTAATGTTTTCAGTTGTCTACATAGGCAGAGACATTCATAGGGTATGTCTAGAAGCCAGTCTAGAAGCCACTAGACTGTTTCTTCCATGTGTAGGTTTTCTTTGCTATTGTAATCCTTCAGTGCCTAACACAGTACCGGTTACTGTATGGAGCTCAGCAAGTATTTGCCAAAATGCAATCTCCTAAGTCCTAGAGTTAAATAAGAACATTAGAAATCACTTAATCCTACCTAACTTAGTGAAGAAATTTCTCTTCAGGGAACCTCCCAAGAGGGCAACTAATCCATCATTTTCACAAGGCAGCCAATTCTATTGTTAAAGAAATCTAGTCTTGAAAAATTTTTCCTTCATACTACTGAAAATGATCAGTAAGTTAGAGTCATTAGCTTTGATTTTGTCCTTTGGAAGTCCTTTAAATATATCTCTATTTATTCATTTACTAATTTTTGCTGGAATCTTCCTTCAGAGTTGACCTACAGCTCATAGGTCCGGCTGGTACCATCCTTCCAGGCCAGATATACTTAGCAACTTTCATTATTCCTCATTTAAACCAGATGTCAAATGAAAACACTCTATCCTTTGAGATTTAAATAAAATTGGCTATAACTCCTTATCCCACATCCTGTGGGAAATCCAAAGCCCAACCCAAGGTTTTAGTGAATTCCTGGGGATTTATGTTCTTAAGGTGACCTTTGGCTTTGGGTTCCCACTGCTGCATCACTGTCTCACATTTTTTTGGCTTGGTTCTCTTGACCCTCTACCCAAAATCTTGACATGGTACTCATCGTTTTGAGTTATCTACACCACATATACACAACATCTGGGTATGTGGCAGAACTTGCTATGGTGGCAAGAGAGGGAATTTGCACTGCTAAATACGGGTCCAAAATATTTAACACTATAGTTTTTCAAATCCAGTATCCATTGGCTACCACAAACTTATTTCCAAACTTTCTCCTTGAATATGTCTTCGCTTTTTCTATTTGTCCATACTGTCCTCGCCTTTTCTATTCATTATTGTCCCTACTTTCTATTCTCTTTTTACAAAATTCAAATCCTTGTTCATTACTTGCACTATGTTTCCCCCTTCTAAGCTATGTTTGCAGGGTCTTAACTTCCATGCCACAGCTATTTCTCAAAATGTGTTTCTGAACAAGAGTATCTTTCTAACCAGCCCTGTCACATAATTTCAACTTTTCCCTCCCCTGGATGTTATTTAAAATTTTTTGTTATTAATATCTTTCTTTGCATAGCTCTCCCAGAAGGAATAGAATGACAGATGAGGAAAGCATAATACGAAAATATGTACCTTCAGAAGGAAGCCTAGATAGAGTCCTGGATGAAATATAAATGACAGATAAGAGTAACATGGTCTGTTTTTTCTTCTCTCTCAAGATTTTTGATGCAACTAGAAGTATTATTTACAAACATATGCATTAGGAGACTTCTTAGTTGTTATTCCAATAAATATTCTGCACCAGGGACAATGTACAGAGATACCTTTGGCACATGACTCTCATTCTAAGTGAAGAGCATGTTCTCCTCTCTTCTCTTCTCTTCTCTTCTCTTCTCTTCTCTTCTCTTCTCTTCTCTTCTCTTCTCTTCTCTTCTCTTCTCTTCTCTTCTCTTCTCTTCTCTTCTCTTCTCTTCTCTTCTCTTCTCTTTTCTTCTCTTCTCTTCTCTTCTCTTCTCGAGACAGGGTCTTGCTTTGTAGTTCAGGCTGGCCCTGAGCTCACTATGTAGCCCAGGCAAACCTTGAACTCAGCAATCCTATCTCTGCCTACTGAGTTCTGGAATTATAGGCATGAGCCACCACACTCTGCAAGAGCATGTTTTCTTTCCTTCTTTTTTCTTTTTCCCCAGGATTTGTGCTCCTTATTTTATTTTATTTTTATTGGTACATTATATATACACATCACAATTCCACTCCACTTTGAGAATATATACCAGTATGTGACACAGTTTAATTCACATTTTCCCCCTCCCCTACACACCCTACCTCTCCCAGCCTCTATACACACACACATTGTTTCCTTTTTTTTACCATCAATTTTGTCTTTCTTCATTATTTACCCCTAAACCCCATTACCCTTTGAATACTTACTATTTCACAGTATCAATCATGCATTCTAGAACACATTTCTAACTTCAGTTTCTTATACCAGAGAAAATATGTGATATTTACACATCTGTGATCTATTTATTTCACTTATGAGTATGTCCTGAGGGTACGTCCATTTGAAGAGCATGTTTTCTTAATGTGCATGTAAGTAGGGAAAGTTTTGTTAACGTCAAATGCATATATTTTCATCTGTACTTGATTGCTTATGGATATCAAATGTGATTGGACTTCTAAGGGCATGAAAAAAACCATTAAGAAATCTAGAGCAGAGGCCGGAGATTTAGCTCAGTGGTTCCCATGCTTGCCTTGCAAGTGCAAGGTACTGAGTTTGATCCCAGGTCACCATGTACAATGCTGGGCATGGTGATTCATGCCCACCAGCAATCAGTACCACATCATGGTGGCTCACGCCTGTCATCCTAGCACTCAGGAGGCAGAGACAGGAGGATTGCTGAGTTTGAGGCTTGCCTGGGCTACAGAGTGAGCTCAGGGCCAGCCTGAACTACAAAGCAAGACCCTGTCTCAAAAAAAAAAAAAAACATATCAGCCAGTTATCAAACCTGTAGCTTCCTTTGGAGTTACCTAGAATGCCAAATTGAGGTTGTGTTCATAACTGATGGCCTGAAGGACAAAGAAGGTGAAAGAGATTATGCTAGTGTGTAAGTACTCACTTTAGGGTTGGATACTATGCTAAATACATTACATATACTCTCATTTTCTCCTTCCTAGAACCTGAAGCTATAGGAAACTTTATCCTCCCCATTTTGCAGATGACAGAAAAGAAGTATGAGGATATGAAGCAATGTGCTCAAGGTGCCAACACTGAATCAGGACAACAAAAGCCAGACCAAGTTGGTTTGGAAGCCAATGTTCTCAGCTACTGCAGTGTTTTCCCCCTCTTCCCACCCAGAAAGAACCCACTGGGAACATTTCTCCTTTTAATTTTTTACAGGGCACCTCAAGCCTCTGTTCAGTTCTCCACATTATTATTATTGCTGCAGAATCAAAACCAGGTGGTTGGCTGATTTTGTAAAGGGAGTCTGAAAGGGGAATTTGCTTCTTTGTCTTTCCTTTCTTCTGGGGTCCAGAGGTATACAGAAAGTAATGGGAGAGTTCAATGAATTTTAAAGAGAGAGAGGTCATGGCTCAGAGGGGCATGAAGAAGGTACAGGGGAGTTGTCAGAGGTCACAGCTAACACAAGTGGCCTCCATCTTGGTCTCTGCAGAAATGTCAGTCTTTTTCAAAGAGGACAATATTGCACCTTGATTAAAGTGTCTCAGGAGATGCACTTCATTAAATAGAACTGATGGGTTGAAAGCGTGTAATTAAGCTAAATCATTTTTGTTTTTCTTAATACATTAAACATGCATTTGTGTGGAGGCCTGATCCTGAAAGAGCCTCCTCAGACAAAACAGAATGATGCCGCAGTCCTAGTAGTAAGTGGTCTCTGAACAATGGAGGCTCCTCATGCTCCCTTGGGGGAGGAGTCTTCTTACCTAACAATTTATACACCTAAGTGACACAAAACACACTCACAGAAGTGCACTATATGGATTGGCTGAATCAGAGAAACTTCTTGGGATTTCACTTACTTCACTGATATATCAACTCATTCATTTATTCAACATTTATTTAGTGCATACTGTGAGTCAGGCGCCAAGAATTCAGCAGGGTACAAGACATGATCTTTAAACTTGAGAATTTTCACTCTAGCAGAAAGTGGAACGAGCTTCTTTTAGCACTGGACAAGGATGTGCCCTGAGTCCCTTTGCCACTAGTGTTGTAAGAGGTTGCCAAGCAGAAAAAAGGAAACTAGATGTGCCCTACCTGAAGAATAAATTTGTGCTCTTGGTACACAAAGTCAGTGTAGTTTGAGAATATATATAGGACATCATGTCTTGATCTTGGTTTACAGAAAAAGAATGGCTACAGAAAGATGAAGGCCCATTTTAGAGGTGAAAGACGTGAACTTCACTATTTCTTCTTCAGCTGAGTGATCTAAGATGTTTTGCCAAAAACCAAAAAGCATTTTTGAACTCTCTCATTTTTGAACATCTTAAGATCAAGTTTCTCTCCCATCAGACAAGCTAATTTACAGATTTAAAATATCTTTATGGGATTTGGATTATGATGAAACTAGAAGAAAAGAACCATAAACAAACCTAGGGAACAGTGATATGGATGATGTTGTGTCCTAGAGTTGTAGTTTCCTTAAAAGTATAATATTTTAGTTATGTCCCTTTTCTATTTATATCATTTTATGTGCCTTTCTATGTTCCCTTATTACACTATCTCCTTTCTCACTGGACTCACAAGACTTCTTTGAAAGTGATTCTTGAATATATTACCTGCCCAGTCCTCTCTTTGGAGCTTTAAAGTATTATGACTGTTGTCTGTATGTTTTCCCAATTTGAAAAGTCATATTACTTCAAGTTCACATGTCCAAAATTCAGTTCTCAATTGTTCTTCAAAATATTTCTTCAGTTGTAATAAATGGAATTGTTACTGGGTTTAGGGTTTCCTTCTATAAGTGGTTTCAGGTTCTTTCTGTCCTGAAGAAAGAATGGTCAAGACAAGCTCAAAAGTAGCAAGGTTCTACCTTTATTATTCTGGCATCTGGCAATACTTTAAGAAAAGAAACATCCTCTGATGAGCAAGTTTGGGTCAAATAAAAGTAGGAAAAGAAGTGTACTCTATGGTGTGAGAGTGAGACACTATGAAAGAAAGAATACAGTGGGAAGACCTCAGTGAGAACTATTAACTTGTGTTTCTGACTCCTCAGGCTGACTTCAGATCTAGGTTGTCCTATCAAAAACTTGGTCAGATACATTCCACATGCATGGCAATTGTTCTGCACATGTGTTCTGGGATTTTGCAATCAATAGGTCACACCCACTTTCCCAGCCAGACTGCTGTACCCTAATCTCCTGTCTCAGACCTATGTTCTATTTCCAGGAATCCAAATCAGAAACCTGGAAGACGTGGTAATCTCCCCTTTGGACAAGGTCTCCCTAAACTACTTTCAAGAATCATCTTGTTGAATTATGTGTTTTTGTGGCACTGTGAAATGCGTATTTGGTCTTTGGCTTCAGTCTCCTACTCTCCATCCCATTATCCTGGGGTATTACTCCCTTTAGGAAAGGGACAAGGTCAAAGGTTTCAGCTGATCACCAATGCCCCCAAATTTAACCAATCCTGTTATTACTAGTGCTGAGGTCCATGCTACTTTCCATTAAGAAATATGGGAGGCCATTTACTTATTTTGATAGGCAGGCAAATGTTTATCCAAAGTTAGCTCTGTTGGAGATGGAGAGGCCTCTTATTGGCTCAGATCTCCATTTCATCTTGTTCATGAGCTTTTATGGTAAGAAGAGAAAGGCAAGGGGATACAATGAAACAATAGACATGGAAATTTGTGCACTATCTCATCTGCAGGGGCATTTTCTGCTCCTTCCTTCCTTCTGTGAAAATGGAACCAAAACCAAACACTCACCTCCTGGTAGCCAACGTCTGTATGTTTCTTTTAGACTGATACACTTTCTAGCAGAGCTGTAGCTTTTCCACCAATTGGTGTGAGCTGAGGAAAGGAGTGACTGGGAACTTACACTGTAAGCATGGGAAAGTTGAGGAAGCAGACTATTTCTAGAAGAAAAAAACAATCCTAATTTTTGTAGATGTCTTCAGGATGGCCTGGAGGGAACAATTTCATTCCCAGTAGTGCAGGTGTCTCTTTTTGTCAGTGACTTCCAAGTATTTATCTTTACACCCAAACTCTTGAATTTTGATTTGGAATTAATCTTCCTTTCCTTTTGTTTGTTTATTTGCAAGTACTGGAGGTGGAACTCTTGGCTTTCACTCTGAGCTATATGCCCAGCCCTACTTTCTAAATTTTGAAATAAAGAGTTACTAAGTTATTGTGTTGTCTCAGCTAGATTTAAACTTATGATCTTTCTGCTTCAGACTCCCAGAGCAGTAAAATTACAGGTATGTGCCACCATGCTCGATTAAAATTCCTAATTTTAATTATTCATTTCATTTTCTTCATCACAATGTCTGTGTAATGAAGAGCCCGTAAAAGAGAAAAAAATCTCAAAAGAATATGATTCCAAGAGTTCCCAGGTAACCACATTCACGAGGTTCCAGTGTGCTCCCTGCACAAAGAAGGCATAGATGCTCTTTCCATCTGACTCTCATCCATATTCTTTTTTTTTTTTTTTTTTGCTTTTTGAGACAGGGTCTCACTTTGTAGTTCAGGCTGGCCCTGAGCTCACTATGGTGCCCAGGCAAGACGCCGCGAAATCAGCAATCCTCCTGTCTCTGCCTCCCAAGTGCTGGGATTACAGGCATGAGCCACCACGTCCGGCATTGTAGTATGCGGTGTTGATTGTTGGTGGGCGTGTCTCCACGCCCAGCATTATATGTGGTTACCGGGGATTGAACTCAGGACCTTGCGCTTGCGAGGCAGGCGCCGGAACCACTGAGCTAACCCTCCGGCCCTCTCATCCATATTCTTTTGAATATTTTCTTACTAACAGAGTAAAAATAACTGAATACTTTTCTGATTTCTGTGACCCCTGTACTTCAACATGAAGAGGAGCAGTGGGAGCCCTCAGAGGTCATGTTTAGGTCAATAGCACAGACAAAACAACCTGGGCCTTTTGACTGGTATCAGAAATGGGACTGAGGCCTCAACTTTTGGATTCTGATATCTGCTGATAGTGTCCGAATTGACTAACATCAGAAAATGCCCATCTGGTGTCCAATGCAGAATTGCTTGCTTATTGCCGATAGGGAGAAATATTGGAAATGTTGGGGTCACAGAAGCATTTTGTTGAAGAGGATTATAGAAAAACAATCTGAGTTTGGCTTCCTATCAACTCCTTAGTCCTTCCAACTCAGCCCTCCTGAAACCCCTGTTATCTTTCTCGTGTGGTGCCTTTTTTTTCTTTGATGGGAGTAGAGATTGAACCCAGGGCTTTCCACATGCTAGGCAAGTGCTCTACCACTGTGCTAAATTCCCAATCACAATAGCTTTCTAACCAGTCTCCTATCTCCCATTCTTATCTGTCTCCAAACTTTTCTTTATACAGTGGTCACAGTGATCTTCTCAGAAGCAGAATTAGACCGCCTATCTACTTTGCATAAATTATCATAACACAGTAATTACAGTGATCTACTCAAATCTGTTTTAAAACCAGCCCCCTCTTTATCTTCAGCCTCTTAGAAAACTCAGCTTTCAATAACTTGGTTTGGCTCCATATTAGCTATGGTGGGGAGAATTATAAGATTCTAAAGTCCTCGTAATAATAGCTACCATGGGCCCAACCCTGCACTCTATGGTTTAATGATAGACTTTATAGTCATAAACCACTCTTTCTTGCAAAAATAAAAAAAAAATAAAAAGAGGCACTAATATATCCATTGTGCAGATGAAGCAGTATGGCAGTAAAGTCTCACAGCTAATGACTGTTAGAACCTGGACTCAACCATAGGCCTTTTTAATTCAAGCAGAACTCAATTCTTATTTACATTTTTCATGCTCTTTAGTACATAACAATCATACTGCCTTAAGTTATACAGTGCCAGTAACTATTTGAATGAAAATGTGAACCCAGAACTCCAGAGCTTCAGCTCTTTTCCTGCTGCTGTGAAATGGCATCATTTTTTCTCTTAGGAAGCCTTCCTCTATGACCAGAATGCTCTCCCAGTAGTCCTGGGTGTGGAGAATTTTAAGCTTGTATCTCAGTGACCACTGACCTTGACATTGTAAAAGAATCACGTGGATGCTTTTTACTTTACAAAATGATGGTCGGGCCTAATCCTCAGGGAGTCTGATTGTCTGATTTGATTGGACTGTGGCAGAATCAGGCTCCAGGTGTAATTTTAACATGTGCCCCAAGAGATTCTAACTCGCAGCCAGGATTGGAAGGGTGCCCTGACTCGGGTCAAGATGATTCTCTTGAGCTTTTTTCTCCCTTGAAGTCTTCTAATCAGGTGGACAGACAGCTTTAGTGCAGGGAGTCTGAGTGGTTTACTTGGATGAGAAAGTATTTTTAGAGGCAACCACAAAGCAGAGGGTCTTCTGAAGGCTATTTGCTTACATAGGAACATGTGAGTGATAGCTTAGATCTATTCCAAGAAATCATTTCATGGTGACCATTTCCCCACATAAATGCAGTCCACATATCTCTTCTCAAGATCCTCCAGCAATTTCATTTCTAATAGAAATTGATTGATTCTTGAAGGACAAAAATCTCAACCATCTCAAGGGGCTTCCGTGAAACTTTGTAAACTTCCTTAAATCCTTCAGGGAGTGAGGAGGGGTTCAAGATAAGAATTGGATAGGGGTGTGGGTATTAATAAGCCCACCTGCTTACCTATTCCATTGAGTTTTCCGACAACCTCTTAGCACAGTAAACTGGGAGCTGAAACACACTACTTCTCATTTGAAAGACTGAGAGTTTACAGTCTATAGATCATCTCTTGTGGTGTACAGATGACCTTGACAACGGGCACTATCTTTCTCATCATCATTATAGTACATCTGATCACTGGATCAACATCAAAGCCATTGCCGTCCTGTTGCTCCCATTTCAGTCATAAGGTATCTATCTGAAGGTGAGGAGTGATTCTGTCCCCTGTGAATCTACAACTTATAACTGTAAAGACTTTTCTAGGCAGTTAACTTGCCTCAAAATTTATTTGGGCACCCTAACTTATCTCTTAGGGTCTGGAGGGCACTAACGACATTCATGCGTAACGAAATTAGAGAACTTTCTGGAACTGAACAAATGCTGTGGGGAGATTTGTTTTGAAATGTCATAAAATAAAGCCCACAAGCAAATAAATACCAACTTGTCAAGCTCTCATGAAGAGACCCAGAAAATATTCAGTCTTTAGCTTTAGCAGCATTTCCCATCTCATACATACTCTACTACATACTCAAGAGTGCCAAAGCCACCTCTGCACCACTCTCATCATCTTTTTCCTCATCTGACAGATCTAGGATATTAGCTGGAGGCTCCTGGGGTGTTCCATGGAGTGTCCCCATGATTGGCAGAGGCCCTTCCCAGCCCCTCTTGAATGACATTTCATCCCTCTCTTCCCATATTCTTAATCATTTCAATTCTTTTGTTTTCACCACATTCTGTTCCTTATGCCCCAGCAAGATTTTGCCTAATTATTTTCTCTGACCAACAGTTTGTCATTATGCAGCTCTCTTGGTTTCCGTACTGTACAAAGGCAAGTAATTAAAGAATGGAAGTAGGAAGGCAAGAAGATGCCAAGAGAATAAGTCTTTCAATGATAAGCAGACCTCAATCCAATCACCATCAAGTTCTTGGTGGTGAATGTTTTATTAGTACTACATTAGTTCTCATTTTCTTAGATTATTTTGCAACGTACCTCTAGCTACCATGGGAAGCACATTTATTCCACATAATATCATAAATAATAGCTATGATTTGTTGAGCATCTACTACGTGCCACATAGGAACTGAGAGCCACAATTTACACATCTTGCATCTAATTTTTTAAAACATTACAGAGAAATATTTGCTATCTTAAAGATGTATAAATGAGGAAACTGAATTTCAGAGGATTTCAAGGGCACATCCAAAGTAACACAGCTAATACCAAACTGGAACCAGTGTCCAGATACCTAGATTGAAGCCCATGTCCTGCTCATTATACCCATTACTATAATTCCTTTCCGGTTTTCTTAGAACAAATTATCCAGGGGGATCATCAAATGTTTATTGAACGAATGAAGCACAGAGACTGTCTTTAGTCTCTTCTTATGTTTTTTTCTGTGTATCCTGTAGAGGGCTAGTCTTGGTTGATACTCAGAAAATACCAACTCTGTGGCTTTTGGGTAGGTTCCTATGATCCATAAATTTTAGCTATTTTTCATCCCACTGTTATTAGATTATAAGAACATAAATTATAGAAACAGTTAATAATTTGTGAAAATAACTCGAAACAATCCATTATGTGTGCATGTAATATATTACATTCAGGCGGGAGATTTAACTCAGTGGTTCTGGTGCCTGCCTAGCAAGCGCAAGGTCCCTGATTCCATCGCCGGTAACCACATACAATACCAGGCATAGTGACTCACACTCATCAGCAATCTACCACACACCACAGTGCTGGGCGTGGTGGCTCATGCTTATAATCCCAGCACTCAAGAGGCAGAGGCAGGAGGATTGCTGAGTTTGAGGCTTCCCTGGGCTGTATAGTGAGTTTAGGGCCAGTCTGAATTACAAAGTGAGATCCTATCTCAAAAAAAAAAAAAAAAAAAGAAAAAAGAAAAAGAAATAATATATTGCATTCTTAGAGAAAATGTAACAGTAAAGGGCTATAATTTTCACTGACTCATAAAACAAGACCTTGAAACACACAAAGCTAGTATGTAGAGGGTCCAGTATTTGGTCTCATATTTATCTGTCTCCTAAAAGTGAGGGTCATATTTTTGAACTTCCCCGCCTCTACACAAAGCCTACCGTAATTGCCAGAGGCTCATCTTTTTCCCCACCCTTCCCAGATGACATACACATTTTAATAAAGTCCCCGCAACACTTTATCTCAGAGCTTCCCAAAGTGCAGTCCAGGGGTTTGGGAGTCCTAAGAACCTTCCCAAAAGTCTGCAAAGTGCAGATTTTTTTCATAATAATGCAAAAAATGTTATTTGCCAATTTCACTAAGTGAGCAATTGCATTGATTGTGCAAAAGCAGTGGTGAATCTAATTGCCAGGACTTAAGAATAAATCAAGGCAATAGTGCTTGACCTTCACTGAATGTGTCACCTGGGCCCTCATGGAGGGAGTGACCAGGTTTCTCATGAATATTTATGAGGAAGCAGTCACTTTTGTAAATCTTAATCCTTTAGTGCAGACTTTTTTGATATTTTTTGTGACAAAAAGCATCCATCAAACATTTCTGCAGCATATCGAATTCTCATGGAAAGCGTTTGTGCAGTTGTTGGAGCAGTGAGTTGAACTAGCCCCTTTTGGCATGGAACAACTTTTTTTTTCTTTGAGAAAATGACTGACAGACAAACTGGTTATTCAGACTTGGCAGACACGCTCTCAAAAAATGAACAAAGTGAGCCTGTCACTTCAAGGAAAACAACTGACAGGACTTGATGTCAAGGAAAAAAAATAATTTGAGTGTTGGAGCAAAAATTAGAATTTTGAAAAATTTGTATCTGCCACCCTGAACTTGGCAGCTTTCCAATACGTTAGAAGTTTTTTGATGGGAGCCATGGTGATATTAATGGATGTGGTATTTCTTATACTGTATAATAAAATATGTCAACATTTGGAAGATCTGCATAACTCAAAAAACTCAATATTTTCCAAATGATCAAGTATGACGTTAGAAAGTCATGCATAGGAAAAAGATTCATTCAAAGTTCAAGACAGATGAATGGATTTTAATGAAACAGTATGAAAAGTTCACAGATTGGGGTGCTGACATGGCAGTACAGTTAGCCTGCTCTGCTATAGTTAAAAAACAAAAACAAAACCAAAACACCCCCCTCCAGTATCTACAAAGGCTGTGGAATCAGTCCTTCCTCTTCCAGTCTCATACTGGACAAGCCTGGACTTTCTTTACAACGTTCAACCCAAACAACATATCAAAACAGATTGAAAGCAGAGAAGGATCCTAGAATCCAGCTGACTTCTATTAGACAGACATGAAAGAGACTTTGAAAAATGTAGAAGAATGTTGGTCTTTTCACCAAATATTTTTTGTTTTGGAAAATATATTTACTTTTCAGAAAAAATGTTTACATATAATGGTGAATTATGTTAAAGGGAGTTAATCAATTATTTGCTAACATTTCTTAGTTTGAATGTCAAAGATGGTAACTAATGAGAAATCTGATTCATATATGCAAAGGCTCCATTATATATAAACCATAAAGGGGATCTGAGACCAAAATTTTTGAGAACTATTACTTTGATCAAAGGAAGTAATTATTTGGCTGCTTCTGATAAATCAGTGGGGTGGGCATTGAGCAGGAGGACTTTTTCTGCTCTTCTCAAACACCAGACAGACAGCCCATGCCTGCTTCTCTGAGAATATTTGCTCCCAGCAAAACAGCACTATAGACTTGAGGTGTGCATTCTCCCCATATCACCAAAGTCCCCTAATTTATTTCCTTGCCCCCTTGAAGTTGCCGCTTTTCCTGCCCTTCCCAGAGCAGGCTCCACACCAGGGCATGAAGTTGTGGGTTAGATTCTAATTGCTAGATGTGCTCGGTGGTTTTCCTCCCTCTAATTCAGCTTTGACACACATAGCTAGAAAGATCACTTGCAAAGCCCAAAACTCCCACAACAATGATCCAAATTGGTCCCCCTTCTAGAAAATGATTCCACTGCCATCAACAGCTGCTTCCCAAGCAACTACTTGGTGCTTAGCACATCTGCTAGTCCTGTGTGAGAACACATGCCTGTAAGCAAAGCATTCTGAAAGGTGGAGGTTGAAGGATCACAAGTTCAAGGCCAGCTTAGGCAACTTAGCAAATTAGAGTGGCCCTGTCTAAAGAAAACAAAAAACAAAAACAACCTGCCCCCTCCCAAAAAAAAGACTGGGCTGGGGATGTAGTTTAATGTAAAGGGTTAAATCCCTAGTGATGCACGTGAGAACACACACACACACCACACAAGAAAAAAAAAAAGAATGAGTTCTGAAAAACTATCATAAAGGTTTGGAATTCCCAAGGATCTCAGTTGCCCATGTAGGGACCACTGGAGTCTACACAGACTATGACAGCGACGGGAGTTCATGGCCTCATGACACATTTTAAAGACCCTTCATTGTTAGCAAATTATTTCTGCTTCCCAGAGCATACCAGTTTCAACCCTCTCTTACTTACGATATATAAGATCTTGAACAAGTTGACATATTTAATCTCAGTTCCCTTATCTACACAGAAGGAATAATTATGCCCATTACAAATTGTTACTGTATTGAAGCTGGTATGCTTTTGAAATGCCTGTGAGCCAGCAC
This sequence comes from Thryonomys swinderianus, assembly GCA_004025085.1. Classification (NCBI taxonomy): domain Eukaryota; kingdom Metazoa; phylum Chordata; class Mammalia; order Rodentia; family Thryonomyidae; genus Thryonomys; species Thryonomys swinderianus. Next base: position 23,519 of record PVIC010018076.1, read on the forward strand.
GTATTGAGTGCTTATTAAGCCAATTTTACCATGTAATTTCCTTTGTCCTTTAGTGAATTTGTTAGCTTGGGGTTATTTTGTAAATGAAATTAGTACTACATCATGAGGCTATGAAGATACATGTGTACCCAGAAATTTATTCATCTTAAGATCTAGGGCAAGTGTTTTTTTTTCCCCCCATACTAGAGTTGGAACCTGAGGACACTGCCATGGAACTAAACTGCCAACCCTTTTTTATTTCAGTTTGATACAGGGTCTCACTACATTGCCCAACCTGGACTTGAACTTATGACCCTCCTAACCTGAGCCTACTAAGTATGAGGGGTAAAGGAATGCACTCCCACACTCAGCTTTGAGGCAGGTAACTTTAGTTTTTCTAACCTTCAATTTTTTCATCTCTAAAATGAGATCAGATAGTAGTTATTACTTAAAGGGTTGTTATAAGAATTAAAATATAGAAGATACATATGAGCTTAGAGCTGGGTCGCTGGCATGTGTGGAGCCAGGTAAATGAACTTCACTGGTTGTCTCTCTGGCAAGTGATGCCCTTTAGATACAGACACGTGAGGTCAAACCTTCCAGTGAGATCACCTGTTGCAATGTCATCCACAGATTGTTCTTCCGCTAGTCCAAACCTTCCCAGTTTGTCCAGGGCATTTCTCATACATAGTTTGAAGACCTCTTATCATTTTGGCAACATTCTCCCACTTGCCCTCAGTTTGACACTGTTCCTTTGAAAATACAGTGATCAGGACTGGGAATTTAGCTCACCGTTTCCGGCATCTGCCTGGCAAGCGCAAGGTCCTGAGTTTGATCCCCAGCACCAAATACCACTGTGCCAGGCATGGTGACTCACGCCTGTCATCCCAGAACTCAGGAGCCAGAGGCAGGAGGATTAGGGCGAGTTCAAGACGTAGTGAGTTCAAGGCCAACCTGAACTACAAAGTGAGACACTGTCTCAAAAACAAAAACAAAAACAAAAACAAACCCAAAAAAAGAAAGGAAAGAAAATATGGTGATCAGATTTAAATTTGCAACTCCATGCAAAAGGTGATCAACCCAGAGTACACTGCAGCTGCTGCCTTCATTGTATGTGACACTAAGGTTATTTAAATGCAGCCAGTGACCAAGCAGTAGACTCGCTGGATTGCTCATTCATAATGAAATGTAATCACCTTGAATCCTGAAGTCTCTTTTACATATACTGTTAGTAAGCAATGTCTCTCCAATTCCATACTCAGGAAATTCAAAATTTTTAATCATTATGTTTAGGAATTTTTCCCTTTTTCATTGCAAATTTTATTGAAATACAGTTGACAAGAATGGTATATATAGAATATATATATATATTCTATATGATATTTTGTGCAATATGATATTTTGATATACATGTCTAATACCTAATGACTACCCTGGTCAACTAATTAATCCAGCCACACCTCATACAGTTACATTAGTGTGTGTTGGGAATATCAAGATGTGCTGTCTTAGTGATCTCAAGACAGCACATTGTTATTAATTATAGTTTCCAGGCTACACATTGTTAATAATTTTGTCATTATCTCAGACAAAAATCATTTTTCTTATTTTTGACTCATGTTCTTGTCCACTATCTCTAAAAACAAATCTGAATCTTAATACATTACATATTATCTATGTGTCATTTTCTAGGTTCACAGACATTAGCTTTTCATTTCAATTAATTTATGGAGGAGGATAGGCCAAGCCAGAGCTCCATGGTTAGGAAAGGCAGTCCACCTACCCTGCTACAGGTAGAGTTTGACCCAATTATGGGGTTCTGGATGGTCACGTGGCCATTAGCTCTCCACATTCTAAAGTCATTCAGCCTGGGTGGGTGACTGCTTACAATCCCATACAGTGAGTGTTTGAAAAATCAGAACATAAGGTGACCTCACTCTTCCATTGCGAGGGGGAAAGAGTATAGTAGAATCGAAATTCAAATTTCTGTACCTTAACACATTGGTTGCATACTTTTGAAAAATTACTTAAATTTATTCTCAATTTGCTCAAGTGGAAAAGACAGCACTAATACACATCTCATTGTTTATTGAAAAAATTAAGAACAGTAATAAGATTCTTCATAAAATGTTGTATTTTGATAACTGCACTAAAACACAGATTATTTTTCACTCCTGTGTAGGATCTGAAGATGTTATACAAATGAAAGAAAAAAGCTCAAAGAAATACAGTAGCACCAAGCATCAAAGTCAGATCTCTCTCTCTCTCTCTCTCTTAGAAATCATCACCTTTATGCAATGCCATACTACCTTGCTGTGATAATAATATATGTGAAAAGTGCTTTGTATTATAAAAAGTGATTGATATGAATTATTTTAATTTGGTTACCAGTGAGAAATTCTCCTAAAAAATAAAATTAGGCTTACTAGGTATGATTTGTCCTTGGTGAACTCAGTATCCTCTTAATAATTGCAAATTTATCTTCCTAAAGTATATTTATGACACCTTTCAATTATTTGTTTAGCAGGGTAGTTCTTTAAACTTTAAGCAGAATAAGTTTATAAATTCTGAGAGGCATTCTTTGTGGTCCTAGGATAGGAATCTGTCTTCACTCTTCTGCACCTCCCCATCTTCCCTCTGGCTGCATTAATGGCTAGTAGCAGATCTGAACTTTGGGGCCAAGTGGGTCTTTTCTGGTAGGCTGTGGCCAGTGCACTGAGACATACTGAGCTGAGAGAAGCCATCAGAGAAATCCACAGGGCATCCCATAATGCCAGGGAAACAGAGAGGTTGTCATTTCCCAGAATGCTACTCAATAAGCCAGGCAGTTTTGTCCAAAAACTCAACTGTAACTTTTCAATTCATATAGATTATAAATATGTATCACACACTTATTTTATGCCAGACAGTGGACTAAATGTGGGAGCTACAAAGTCCAGCTAAATGTGTTCCCTAGGAAATGTCTCACAGCAAGTGATGCTTGCACTGGGTTTGGGAAAGGCACTACATACTGCTTAAAGAAAGAAAAAGGCCGTTGAGGGTGAGTAAAGCAAGCCAGAGGGAGGCAACAGAAAAGGAGGAAAAGCAGGTGGAGAAGCATGAAATAACATGTCCAATTTGGGAAACGAAAAATGCTTCCGGATAATCACATAATCTGTTGACTGTGCGACAGGGCCGGGGGCCAAGTTGGAGAGGTGGTCAGCAGCCAGACGGTGAAGAACCATGGTTGTGAAGATGGGAAATCTGCACTTTTCTCCTGAAAATGCCACAGTGACTCATTGAAAAATTGTAATCAGTTAAGCGTGATGACTATAGCTGTGCTTTAGAAAGAGGGCTCTTAGGAGAGGTGTGGAAGATAATTGGGAAAGGAACGCTCTGAAACCCAGCAAGAACAATTGCAAGACTGGGGGCTTCCTGAAGGTTGGGGAAGGGGATACTGACTAAAACAGCTGAAATATAGCAGAGGGGACAATGGCAAACACTATTAAAGGAGGTGGAATTGGTGACCTTAGTGACACTGAGGCCGAGACAAGAAGAAGTGATTACAGTGGAGAGAATGGTCCAGGGCAATTTTCACATTTTCAACTGGTTCATTGTACTTGTTAAGGTTCACTTCACAAGTATAAAGAGGAAGCAGTGAGAGTTTGGGGTAAGAAGATGAATTCAGGATGTGGTGTGTTGAAATCTAGGATTTTTAAGGGAATATTTCCTGTTGACACTTATACATGACTCTGAAGTCCATTTAAGACATGAAGGGCACCAATGCATTCACCTGGTGGTTTAAAGCCATAGTCTGTCCCAGGGGAGTAGGTACCATGAACAACACGGTGTCACATCAATCTAACCAATCAGCTGGCTCTTCTCTATAAGACATTGGTTCTGTGTGACCCTGCTGTACTGTCCTAATGGTCACAGTTAATTGAACCACACCAAAGCAATAAGAGAGAGGCCCAGGGATTTAAGATCCACACATCCTTGCACAGTATCTCTGCAAGGTTTTTTCCCTGCAGAACTATAAAGTCAGTGTGAGGCAGCCCATTTGGCAATGACAAAGGTAAATAATTAGAGAGGAGGACTCCAAGGTTGTGGAGAAGGATAAGAAAAGAAGCTCCTAGGGGGGAGGAGGGGGAGTGGGTGGGGATATGGGTAAAAATGAGAATTGACTTGTGGCATATACTGGTACAAATTTCCCAATGTTATATGTGATTTTGAGATGTATATAAATTGTACCAATAAAGAATTCAATTTAAAAAAAAAGAAAAGAAGCTCCTTACTTCCGTATAGCTTTAGAGACTCTGATAGCCCTTCGTGAAAGTTATGACATAATTAGAGAAATGTGTCCACTGATTGCCTAAATTGATCCGCAGATTCAATGCAATCACTGTGAACATCTCAGCTTATATCTTTTCAGAAATTATCAAGCTGAGTCTAAAACTTACATAGAAGTATAAAGAAACTAAAATAGCCAAAACAGTCTTGGAAAAGAAAAGAATGCTGGACGGCTCACACTTTCTGGTTTTAAAATGTACAAAAAGAAAGAGAACTGAGAGTCCTCTCAGTTCTTAGGAATTTATATCCTAAAGAAGAATCCATGTCTCCTGACTCCCCAAACAGTGCTCTTTCTGCTGAGTAACACTGACTGAAATAACAGAACAGCCATTATTGGGTTGGGGAAGAGAAGAGTATGTATGGATAAATGGGGCAGAAGGGGCCCAGATGGCTTTACTAATTTGGGGACCTTTAGTATAACTCATTCTAGAAAAGATCTAAAGTCTTTCCCATATGTGAAAGTCCATAGTAACAGAACAGCAGAAAAAAAATGGGGGGGACCTTACTTCAGCAATAATACTAATAGTAACCAACACTTAAAAACATTTACTAGATGCTGGGCACATTTCTAAATGTTTGAAATTTTATTCATTCATTCATTCATTCATTCATTCATTCATTCATTCATTCATTCATTTAGAGACAGGGTCTCGCTTTGTAGTTCAGGCTGGCCCTGAGCCCAGGCACACCTCAAACTCAGCAATCCTTCTGTCTCTGCCTCCCGAGTGCTGGGATTACAGGCATGAGCCACCACGTCTGGCACTGTGGTATGTAGTGTTGATTGCCAGTGGGCGTGAATCTCCATGCCCAGCATTGTATGTGGTTACCATGGATAGAACTCAGGACCTTGTGCTTGCGAGGCAGGCACCAGAACCACTGAGCTAACCCTCTGGCCCTGTTTGAAATTTATTAACTCATGCTCACCAAAGCCGTAATAAGCACCACTGAGATATTATACAGAGGGGAAAACTGAGGACTGAGAGTTTATAAATTTACCCAGAGAGGTTGAAAGTGATTCTCTGCCCTGGTGTTTCAGCGAAATTCTCCAAGCTCAACCTCCCCCCACTCCGAACAATCAAATCAAACTTGGTAGTTTTAATTCTCCCCAGGCATTTCCAATGAGCAGCCAAGAATAATAGCAGTTGTACCAAGCGGCAGTCAATTCTTATTCAGTGGACAATGTCAGAAGCCCGTCACCTGATGCTTCAACAGTCGCTATGCAGGAAGATTATTTCTTCAGAAGTGGGTCCTCAAAAACCTAGCAGGAGCACATAAAAATGAAAATTCTCACTTTGATGAAGCCTTGCCTCCTGTTTTCACAGCTCCCCAAGCTGATTCTGACACTTGTTTGAATGTGAACCGATGGCACAAGGAACAGAGTATGTTTCTATTCATTTTGGCCCTGCTTTGTCTTCAGAGCCTGGACACCTGGATTTACTGCGAAGCTTCATCCGTAAATGTCTTTCCACAGGCAGTTGTTTTAAGCACTAGGTCTTCAGATTCATTATTTATAAAACTTAGGACAGAGACAAGAAAATCTTGGGCATGCCAGCCAGTGTGACAACTACATTTCCAGAATTCCTCCTTAATATTCAGGACTGAGTCGAGTTCCTAATGAAAGTAAATATCCAACAAACGCATTCTAATTTCTAAACACAGGAAGTCAATGTGCCAAAGTGATAAAAGCCTGGGCTCCTTGTCTTTATTTGGATTTGGTTCCTAATTCCACTGCTTCCTGATTGGCCCTCATAAAAATTTGTAAGTCTATGTCAGCCTCATCGTTCATTAAAAGATTAGGTTAATATTCATACCTACTTCCCAAGCTGAGAGTACAGGATAAAAATAAAGTGCTTGTAAAACAACATCATTTCACACACTGAGCTCTCAGTAAATGGTTAGAATCCTAATTATTAGTACAGTCACATGCTGCATAAGATTTCAGTTAGTGATGAGTTACACATATGATCTCATGGTCTCATAAGATTATATCCTTCAGTGCTTGGCAGCTATCTTAATTTGTGCAAATGCACTCTATGATCTTTATACAATGGCAGAATTACTTAAGGATGTGTTTCTCAGAACATATCCCTGTCACTTAACAATAAGTGGCTATATCCTATTCTTTCACATCAGATATCCAAATTCCATCTTGTTCTCATTTCTAGATGCTCCTCAGAGTCAGGTATGAAATGAGAACACTTTAGAATTTAGACTAGAAAATGGCTGTGGAGGAAACAAGGGTTATGAGCTGAGACTGTGCAGCAAGACCAGGGTATCAGGACCACTATGTCTAATAAATGGTGGGGACCTAAACTACTTTCTGGAAGAAACCTCACCCTTTGGACCTGGGTCTTAGTCACTTTCTTATCACTGAGAAACAATAACCGACCCTTGCAACTTAAGGTAGGAGAAGTTTATCTTGGCTCACAGTTTAGAAGTTCCAGTCCTCGCATGGTGGTAGCAGATGGCAGGGGTTTTGGTGGAGGACAAGTTGCTGAAGTCATGGCAGTCAGGAGGCAGAGAGTGAAAGGAGGGGCTGGGAAAGGAGGTAAACCTTCTCAGGCCACAACCCAAGGCTCTAGCTCCAAACAGGTCATCTAGCTATTAACTCATCAGGGGACTGATTCACAGTGAATACAACACTCTGAGACGCAGTCATCTCCAAAAGTCCTCCCTCATGAGCACCTGAGGTTTTGGGGGGTTATTTAGATATAAAACTTCACATCTGGGAATGAGGGGCCAGCTTGGGACAAAGCCTTGGCCTTTGAAAGCAACAATTCAGGAAGCAATAAGGGGAGATGTGCACTGAATGAGTGTCATGGGGACTGGGCATCCTCTAGACTGTTTTCTAGCAATTTAGATATAAAAGTAAGATGTACAGAAGGGGCAGATTTGGGATACAGGAAGTCCAGCGTTATCTGAACCAACACACCAATGGCCAGGTGTCCTCTTATCTCACCAGGATATCTCCTGAAATTAATGTTTTCTTCACTGACAGGTATTTGACCTATTGGTTAAACATCAGATGCATACATTATTTATTACTTCTGCTATGCAAAAATTCCCTATCTCTCTTTTGTGTCAAATGACACTGTTTAATCCATATGCAAGATGAGAACAAAAACAAGGAAGGATGTGGAGTGAAATTAAAGCTCTACTAGTAACACAGAGCAGAGGAAGGCATCTGGAGGTGCTGCTGGCCATGGAACGGTAGAATGGGATGCTAGATGCTTGAAGCCTGAGGCACAGCCCAGCGCTGTCAAGGGTAGAAAGCAGAGGTGTGACAGTGTTGAGCACAACTTTTACTTAACAATTTCATGTACTTGAGATCTGTCTGGGACAATCTGTTACTCTTTCAGAAGCAGGGGAATGTTTGAACTGAAGACTTGAAATCAGGCAAGTGTGGTGACGTACATCTACATGTAACCCCAGGACTCTGGGAGACTGAGGCAGGAGAATTACATGCTCATGCCCAGCCTGGGCAACTTCTCAGTTAGGAGAAGCCTGTCTCAAAATAAAACATGAGGAGCTGGGGATATAACTCAGTGCAAAGGTCTTGAGTTCAATCTCAAGTACAAAGAAGGAAAGACTTGAAATTATTACAGGAGCACAGTTCTTTCAGGAAATAGACTGTGTATCCTAAAACAAAGGAACTGCTGAAACAAAGAAACACAGAGTAGGTGGCTTCATAACAGAAATGTAGTGTCATACTTCTGGAGGCTGGGAGTGCAAAGTCAAGGGGTTGGTAGGGTTGGTACTTTCTGACAGTCATGAGGGAAAATCCAGTACATGTTCTGAGCTTCTTGCAGCCTCAGGATTTTCTTGGGTGTAGAACACACTTGCCCTGACTTCTTATCTATTCCTTTGCATGCATCTATTTCTTTTATCTTTATGGTCAAATTCCCCATTTTTGTAAGAGCATCAGTCATGGCACATAGCCCACCTTAATCATTTTCTCTTTGGTCATCTGTGGACATACCATTTCTTTGCTCTCTCTTCTTCTTCTTCTCCTTCTTCTTCTCCTTCTCCTTCTCCTTCTCCTTCTCCTTCTCCTCCTCCTTCTTCTTCTCCTTCTCCTTCTTCTCCTTCTTCCTCTTCTTCCTCTTCCTCCTCTTCCTCTTCCTCTTCTTCTTCTTCTTTTCTCCTTCTCCTTCTTCTCCTTCTTCTTCTTCTTCCTTCTTTTCCTTCTTCTCCTTCTTCTCCTTCTTCCTCTTC